>CM029128.1:12522103-12724603 GCA_016859345.1 Istiophorus platypterus | reverse complement strand
ATTTATATTCGTCCAACAGCTGCCAGTCATTTTGCTAATTTCTTCACAAAATGGCGATTTTTGTTTATGCTAATAACGTTTTACTGACCCATCTCCATCTAAAAAGCACCTTCATCATTCACTTGTCACACCCTGAACACTGCTTCCTGGACTGTGATCCATTATCAAACATGCAGATTGTACTTGAAATATGTCAGAGCATTAGATTTCCTAGAAACTGTAATGAGTGTTACAGATGTAGACGTCACTGGGTCACATATTATACTCTCATCAGGGAAGTACACGCTGTGATCATGTGAAATGTAGTCATTTTGATTTTGAAAAGCATAGTCTGAATATGGAAATGTTAAATGTATTTACACTGGTTGACCCATCAGTATAAGGATTTGAAGTTTCACTATAAATTTCCAAATAATTACTGTAGTGTGTCAAATTCATACATCAGTTTATGGTCAAAATTGAGTTAAGACTATGATCTGTCTGACAAAGTTTTTATAATCTAAAAGTTATTACGCCATAGAAATGTGGCATTTTTGAAACAAGACATTTACAGGGACTATAAAACAGAACCTAACCTTAGTGACTGCTTTTGGGCTAACTAAAGCCTGAGCTAAAGCTAACTTACCCCTACTTTCCTACCCGTTTCCTGTGGATGTAAAATCCATGGTCATGCGCCATTATCTTAGTACTGAGTTTGTTATAACACATAAATGAGGCAGTGCTTAAATATAATAATTATGGAGACAAAAAGGTATCACCAGATAAATGGTCCCCATTCCTGTTGTAGTTAAGCTATATGTAAGTGAAATATTAGAATCTATAGATTGATTTATCAATTTGTTCAAATGGAAAAGAAAGCTAAGAAGACATTTTGTGTGTAGACACTGGAACTGTAAGTTAAGGCTTAAAACTTACATATCTTTTATGCAGCTCGACAAAGATGCTTCCAAACTTTAAACCTTTTTTTTTAACTCCCCAGGTTGTGTAGTTCCTGCTCGCTGCCTTTTTAAGGCAATATTGCCATTTGCTTATGTGCTTTTTGTTAAATATTTTCTTGATTTTCTCATGAGTGTTATGAACTACAGTTGACGTTTCATACATCAAAAGTTTCAGAAAACTTTCAGTGGAGCAACTATACATTATATGTAGTGTAACGTGACTACAAAGATAAGTATGACAAGCAAAGTGATTATAAATATGACAGTCTGTAGATTAAATAATTATGAAATTTGATCTTTCATGTGCTGCATCTTCTACTCAGTATGTTTATAAACAAAATCCCTAATTTGCATAATAATATTTGCAGCTTTAGATAGAATTTCGTTGGAAGTCTGGAAAATGAGAAATGATTTAAAAAAAACTTGCAGTAACAGTGAAGCTTTGCTGCAGGGCCGGGGTCTGTACAATGGTTACTGTAAATATAAACTGTAGTCTGGGTTTAGGCCAGATTCAAACTAGGCTAAACACCAGTGCGAGTCCAGATCCTCTGGGCTGGTTTGAAACCTCTGGAGATATTTCCTCATCTGTGTCAGCCTATCATCTGGCTTTGGACTGACAGCTACTTTAATGGGGCGTAATAGCAGGAAATCAAAGTGGGTTTCCCTCCATATATATGTGTGTGTGTGTGTGTGTGTGTGTGTGTGTGTGTGTGTGTGTGTGTGTGTGTGTGTGTGTGTGTGTGTGTATACTTGTGTGTATAGAGGGAGCAGGACAGAGCCTGTGCTGTGCCTCTCAAACCCATGTCAGGCCTCAGGGGCTTGCTCACACACACACACACACACACACACACACACACACACACACTCACACACAAAACATTTCTTTATCAGCCTCCTCCCCTGACCCCCCCCCCCCCAATCTCCCTGCACCTCCTCGGCTTGATTCGTAGAAAAACTCATCCTTGTCCGTGAGCTGCAGGCCACACAGGAAGTTGCATTGCTGCACTAATCAGGGGCACCCTGGGATACTGACACTGTAACCGGAGTCCGTACATGTAGGGAACTGGGTGATATGTGTGCACGTGTGCATGTGCCTCTTTATGTGTTTTTGTGTGTCTTCATTGTAATAATAATTATTCATTGTCCTACCTCTGGTTAGCTGATTAGGTCTCCATAGCAACAACAACAAGTAACCGTTTCAGAGGGGGAGCAAGTTTTTATAAAGAACTGAATCAATTAAGATTATAATAAGACATCTGTCGCATTTAAATAAAGACTGAGGAGTTAAAGTATTTAAGGAGATTATTCATTTTGAAAGGCAGAATGGATATTACAAACAAAATCGCCTGTGTCCACAATCACTGCACCGCATTTTTATCCACTGAAAGAGCAGAGAATAAAAATGTCGAGGTCTGTTTTAGGCCGGGTTAATATTGTAAAGCCTGATAATATGTTAAATCTGTTAAAAGAAGTTGCCTGTAAAGTGTTTAGATCACCTTCCTGTCTTAGATTTCCATACTATAGACCTGACATGAACCTCGTGCCTTAAAACCGCAGAGTCAAGCAAGAACTCTCTCAGGACAAATCTAATAGAGATTAGTGTATTCTCACAGCACATCAAGAATAATCCAAAAAACGTGTACCTCCTCAAGCCCCTCTTTCAGCAGCAGGTGAATTACTGTACAAAAAAAGTAAAGATTAGATGAAAGGAAGGGAGCGAATAGGAGAGGTCTGGGGCAAAAGGGAGTTTTGCGGTGTAAGATTTTCCCTCTTGTGAGTGATGTAGGGGCCTTGGGGACTGAAATTTTTACAAAAAAAACCCATCAGGTTTTTGTTACAAAGACAAAATAAGATAAAAAAAAACATATATTGGAAAGAGGGAGGGGGCTTGGGGAGATAAAGTCGGAGGTGGAGGAGGGGTCGTAATAAGGGATGATTTGGATCTTTTCTGGGCTCTGTCTTGGAGCTTGAAACTGACAAGCCTTCAAGCTAGATTAGCCGCAATCTTCCACAATATGTTCCTCTTTACTGTAGAAACAGGCTGGAATTCTCCACAACACTCCGAAACGATACGCACATATTGTACAGGAAGCCGTGGAGTCAGTTGGTCTCCAGAGCGGCTTCTTTTGTTTAAGAGCTTTTTTTTTTTTTTTTTTTTTTTGGTTAAATTGCACATATCTGTGACAACTTAAGCCTTTAGCCTGTAAGTGCCACGCCGGCCAAATTCATTTCAAGGTCACCGCAAAGACTTTTTACGTCACTCCTCTAATGTTGAGCGGAGTAGGAAGATCTGTTTTTGTGTTTGTTTTAATAATTCAAGATAGTTTATTGAACAGGCATTTAATACTGACCTATAAATATCCTCTACCGTGCTACATGCATGAAAATGGAATATCCAGCCAACCAGCTCATATGCATAAGGAGTATGAGGTTGTGAGATGTCAGGGCTATAGTATGCTTTCATTCCAGATAGAGTGGATTTGAGTGCACTGATGCGCTGCCAAACCCACTCACTTGGCAGCCCTCATGCTCTCCTGCGCCCCCGTCATCCTGCTCTTTCCCTGCCATTGAGGCTCTTTACTTTTCTATTTCCCTCAGCATTACAACTCTCTGCCTCAGCCACTCAGCTCCTCTGTCCTCGTCTGCTCTTCTCATCCTGATCGGTGCCCTCACCAGTTCTCGCCTCCTTCATAGCTTTCAGCCACTGACTCTTCTCTGAATTCGGTTCCAGCTTGTGATACCATGTTTTCTCTACGTTGCTGCTGTCTCTGCTGAAATAAGGCAGTATAAAGGATAGATAGCCACACATATTAGAAGGACTGTTTTGAAATACTGAGTCAGCCATTAGTTCTTGGTGTTTGGGTCAATGCCTGTTCATGAAAATGCTTTCAATTTAAGCTAAAACCATTTGTAAAATCTAATGTTGGCTTGCACTGTTTGTCATAATGTGCCTGTTTATGCTTCTTGCCCCCAGTTTTAACCCTGAGGTAGCTCTTTCTGCTTACAAATCCTTGCTCCTTCACCAGAATTGGCAGCTGCTTACCCCAACAATGGCTCTTAGCCTAACCACAATCACATCAAACCCATAGTGTTTCATATTCATTAAACCCATAATGTTATCCATAAATGACAAGCATCATCACTTTGGATTTTTGTGTATAACAGGAAATTTGTACAATATTTCAGTCGCATTAAAGTAGATGTTTATTTGGATACATAACAGTGCCAGCAGCTGCTCGTTGAACCCTATCTCGGTAAAGGAAAGGTTTAGTCATATTCTTTTAATTTCTTATTTTAAAAAATTCCAATAAAAAGACCCCTCTCTGTTGCCAAAGCCTGACATAGTTTATTCCTCTGTGCCATAAAGCTCCGTTTTTGTCCAGAAACTATTGAACAGACATCAGCGAGTCACACTTGTGCACATATTTTTCATTATGATGAACACTGTAGTTTATCCTGAGTCATTTCTTGATAAACTCTCCTGCTAATATAAACACCAATGTAAATGATCCGCAGCTTAAGATACACCATGACAAAAGCACTGTTTTCTCATGTTTGAGTAACATTGGATGTAGAAAACGTAGAAAAATGACAGTGCCCTGCAGTTTTAGGAAACTAGCTTTTTTTGAGAAAAAAAAAATGGGGAGAGTAATGCATGAGTGCGTTTGTTCTTTTTATGGGGATTGGTTGACAGAAAAATATGGAATAATACCAGGCTTATCCTATAAGCATAAATTTACTCTCACACACTTATCTCTGACGAAACATGAACATTGGTGTAAATAAATTTATGGCAGCCTTTAGTTTGACTCTGCCTTTATGCTCTCTCACCCTTGTATTTTTATTATTATTATTATTATCATTATTTCAAATCAGCAGAGCATGTTTATTTTGGACATTAAAACATTATTCTGGGCTGACCCGACAAGGTGATATCAAACCTGTTCCCTGCCTAGCCCCTCTCTTTCTGTGACTTTCTGTTCATATATCTCTCATCTTCTCTTCTCCCTCTCTGTGCCCCTCAACCCCCCTTATCCCCACCCACTCAGAACAGTAAGTCAGGTGGTTTAAGTTTATATGCCGCCTGATCTCACTGTTGCTATCAGTTACAGCAGAGCGATCTAGAGTGATGTCATCCAAGCCTTTCTTCATCCTCCACTGTTTGTAAAACCACCCTGCCTTACGTGTGTCGGTTTGATCCCTGGTGTGCGTATGTGTGTGTCTGTGTTTGTGTGCAAGCATCTGTATATGTCAGGGTCTTCATGCATCAGCCAGGAAATTGCAGGTGTTGGTTTGTTTGCATTCAAAGCTCAGCTTGCAGCCGCAGTCAGGAGTCTTTTCTGAAGGCCACATCCTCCTCAGAGGTTTCTTCCTTAAACCCTATGAGTCCTGCCAAAAGCTTCAAGTTTAAAAACACTGATTTTCAACTTCAGCTTTCACAAAAATATTATTTAAATAAAAAGGATATCTGCACGTTTAAATCTAAGTGTGTATCTGGAAATGGCCTAAGATAAAATTTGAAGACCATCAACTGCTCCAATTTTCTCTCCTGAAATGTTTCTTTTACCCTCATCTATAAACCAATAATTCCTCATTCTGTTTCTCTCTGCTGCTTCCTTTTCCCCCTCTTTTTCCCTCCCTCACAGTAGGTTCGGTACTAAGTGTGCCCGCTGTGGGCGACAGATATACGCCAGTGACTGGGTGCGTCGTGCAAGGGGAAACGCATACCACTTGGCATGTTTTGCGTGCTACTCGTGTAAGAGGCAGCTGTCCACGGGAGAGGAGTTTGGTTTGGTGGAGGAGAAGGTCCTGTGTAGGATTCACTATGACACCATGGTGGAGAACCTCAAACGAGCGGCCGAGAGTGGTGAGTAGTTGCTCTGGCAAAATTTATGGCAATTCTTCTCATTGATTGTCTCCTCCCATAACAGGTTTTATCTAAATTTGAGCATTTTAATATATTTTGTGAGCACATCCAAAATAACCATTAAATAATTATATACTATAATGTAAATGCTATAATGTCTTATCATTTGCTTTAACTAATGTTAATATATATATCATTGATATCTATCATAATTGGTCTATGCATTCCTGATTTTTCAGTTGTTCTGATGGATACCCACAGGATTAGTAGATCATGATACAAGCGCTCATGGATAGACTGTGTTTCCCAAAAGCAGATACCAAATTACACTGATGATATTGTCTCAGTGCCATGTTTTGAATATGTTTTCCAGGATGTCTGTAGCTGCTTTAAATTAACATACAACTCATCTGACCTTCATCTCACATGTCTGACATTGTGCTTTTTCAGGCAATGGTATCACGTTAGAAGGAGCAGTTCCAACAGAACAAGACAGTCAACCCAAACCAGCCAAAAGGGCACGGACATCCTTCACTGCAGAACAGCTACAGGTCAGACACACTCATTGCCTTTACCCCATATCTGAATCGCACTACAGAACTACATTAAACCTAAATACAGTATTTTGTGCTTCTTTTTAAAGACTGGTTTCAGCAGCATTTGATTTGATCCTAATGTTCCTAATGTCTCATTATGCAGATCATGCAGGCTCAGTTTGCCCAGGACAACAACCCAGATGCCCAGACACTACAGAAACTGGCTGACATGACGGGTCTCAGCAGGAGAGTTATACAGGTTGGTACGCAGACATCCACTCCTTTGGTTCTAATGAATGTACTTATATCATAGTTTGGTTGTGGCTGAATGTATTCAAAAAGAATATTTAGCCATATGCAAACACCTACAACTTAATCCAGCTATGTAATGGATAGAATGAGAAAAGGTCAGCGTATGTTACCTGTCACAGTATTAAGAGTTATATGTTCAGGCATGCACATTCATGTGTCAACATACCTTCAAAGTATAAAGCTCAAAGAATATAGCGACATGATGTCTGGTTACATTGCGTCTTCATAGGTGTGGTTTCAAAACTGCAGAGCAAGACACAAAAAGCACACGCCCCAGCACAGTGGGGCTCCGCAAGGTCACCCCCAGTCCAGGATACCCTCGTCCCTGCCTGATGAGCTGCATTACTCCCCCTTTGGCAGCCCTGAGCGGGCACGCATGGTGGCCCTTCACGGGTACATTGACAGTGAGTTGTATTTTTAAGATAAAGATTTTTTATTTATTTTTTTTAATGGCTATTGGCTACTTTAGGTATTCTGCGGCTGTCATATTTAAATCCTTTTTGCGTGTCTTTTGTGTGTTCTCCAGGTCATCCCTTCTCTGTGCTGACCTCTCAGAGTCTCCCTCACCAGGCCATGTCATTGCCCCAGCTACCACTCAGCCGCTAGCACTCCACTATGACCCTTATGACCCCTAACCTCTGGATCCTTACCCTTGATCTCCCATCGGTGTTGTCTGCCGACCTGACCGGGAGGTCAAGCAGGAGTCAGCTTGGAGAGAAGACAAATCTTAGAAGTCCCTGCCCAGTCGGAAACAGAAAAAGAAATGGATGAAAGCTGAAAAACATCATTATGGGTTTTTTTTTTTTTGTCTCGAGGACAGGAATATCCCACCTGCAGCCAGTCTGACAAAATGATCATGAAGCCTTTATTATTAGCAGGAAATCATAGACTGTATTTTACACCACCAAAAGGACCCATTTTGCTTCAAATGTACAGCATCATCCTCTCTACTTATCCACCCTCTGGCTTGAAGGTGGAGGGAGTTTTAAATGAATGAAACTGATCAACGAAGCAGGACTGAAGTCTCTCGAGCACTGTCAGAATACTGAAGATAAACAAAGAGGGGGAAAGTTAAGGGGGGAATGTCTTTTGCGGCCCAAGGGCCAGGGACACACACTAGACCACGTTAGAGGTAAGACTTTTCCCACTTTTCTCTCTAAGCAACCATGAAGGAAACGTAAGCAAAATATATTCACTGTTGAAATACTTCCTTTAGGAATGACATTGTGACTTTATGGCATCTCAAAAAACAGAAACTTCCCAGCTACATTTTTCGGTCAATTTTCCATTGAAATGAGGTGTAAAATTCAATTTTTGTTTAAGAATGAAAATATTGTGTGCCTTATCTTTTCCATTATTAAAATAAACTGTAGTTGTTTACAACAGTGAAGTTCTAGCTTGTAACTTATCACTAAACAAAGATTCTGTTTTGGGTTTTTTTGTATTTGAGTATTTAGAAGAATTTAGAGAATATGAAATCTTCCATTGGTAGAAAATCCCAAATTTGTTGTAGCACGTTGTCTGCTTATCATGAAGGAAAACCACAAAACACAATGTCTTGGCTTGTGTATTTTTAAATTATGGCTGTAGCATTAAAAACAGGAGCTAACAGATTTTAAGAGGCCACAATCCCGTTATATTACTTCAGACTGACACAGAAGAAGAGGGAAGTCTGAGATGATCATACAAATCAAACTACATATTGTAACAAAACCAGACATATTACAAGTTACATACTTTCATATTTCCAAACAGATGTATTGTCACTAATTTATGATTTGTTGTTTGTTGTTTGTTCACCCTCTGTGCGCATGTGTCTTTCATAAAAGGAGGGAAATGGAGTTTTGGTACAAAATGGACAATATAAAACAGACTGGCTTGTACATAGTAAGTTGTGTGTATGTGTGTGTGTGTGTGTGTGCGTGTGTGTGTGTGTGTGTATACTGGCAGGGGTAGAGAGTGTGCATCTGTATTTTAGTGCCATGGCCAATTTGTGAAGAACAGGATCCAACAAGACCTCAATGTCCTTGTATTTATTGAGATGGAAAATCCCTGTAAAGCACTTTTTCCCTCTGAATTTTTTTTTCTTAAAAAAATGAAATGAAATGAAACAAAAAGTTTATTTGATAGACTGTGCATCATTAATGTTTTGTGTACTAAATTGCAATAAAATAGAATGTGACATTTTTTTGTGGTCTTGGATCATTTCTGAGGATAAATTAGGAAATAATTCATTTTTATTTTCCCAAAGAACATGTGTGGCACAAAGCAAAGAAAATTGGAAATAAAAATTAAAAGAATTTTTAAAATATTGTGTGTGTAATGCATATTTGTAATGAGGCAAAGGGGGTGCATAATTAGAGGGATTCCCTTTGTGCAAAGCACTGCTGGCTTTAAACGACCTGATGTGTTATTCATTTTATTTATAGATAAATCAATTTTTAACTGAAGGTGAAGTTGTTAAGAATGAGGGGCATTTGTATAACAAAAGATAATCAACTAAAAACAGTTTATACTGCTTATATGCTAAAAAGAAATTTATTTTTTAAGGATCCTGTGGACCTGTGTGCTTTTAAATTTACGTGCACATTAGCAATAGACATTCTCCGGAATATTTTGTCATGACAACCCTGATAGTTTCATACCTTTAGTCATAAACCATTCATTTGATAACTGAACTTTTTCTAACATTTACTGGGGATGTCATGTTTCCGTGGTGATATTTTTAAAAAAATCCATGTAACTGATATTACAGATAAAAACTGCATCTAAATCAGAACAGCGCATTCATGTTGAGCAAACAGGAAGCTGAGGTCTGTTTTTTGGGTGTTCTTTTTTTTTTTTGGCCAATTGTTGCAAATAATTTTTCATTGCAATCAAATCAGTGTTGATTCAGGCTTAGAAATTTCTGATTTGATCAGGTTAAAACATAAGTTTTTACATTGACAAACTGTATTAGTCTTATTAACCTGCAGGAAACTGATACTCACTGATAGAAAATTAAGATTTAGTTAAACATTCAATTTAATAAGAAACAATGGTTTCTTGGCTCGTAGACATGCATGGGTTCAAATAGATACGGTGTGTTTGTACAACCAGCATCTAAACTCAACACACATTTCAAATTAAAGTTTATTTAATTCAAACAGGATGAAAGACTGGACACACACATTCTTTCCTTTAAATTTACACAGACACACTTGTACTTCTGTCTTTGTGAGGACACTCATTGATATAATGTATGCCCATCCTTAACCCTAACCTGAACCTTAAAACCAAGTCTTGACCCTCAAACAATCATCTAAGTTTGTGAATAACAGCAAAAATGTCTCCACTTTCCCAAAATGGTCTCACTCCATAAGGTCTATAATGCAAATGGGTCCTAAAATGTAGAGAAGTTCATAAATTCAACTATCCTCCCCTCCCAGGAACCTTAAGGCTACCGATTCTCTTTGGCTAAACATTATTATGGAAATGAAGATTAATGCACTGAAGGAAGTGGTTGTACCTCCTAGAAGGTTAAAAAAAAGTAAAATGAAAAATAATATACAATATAAACCTAATGTTCTGTTTCAGTCATTATATGTCTTATGAAAAAAAGACACAATAAAGATTCAAGGTATCTCTTTTAGTTTTAATATCACTAAAAATAAAATGTTAAGTGCAGAAAGTATCATTCAATGCTGCTAGTCTCTTCGGGTCTGGTTGCAGAAGATTTTTCAGGATTAGTGCCAACAACCTCATCCCCAGCTTCCGAGTCATCTGTTGGAAAGATTAAATTTTAATTGAGAATTTTTGTTAATGGTACTAAAAACTAAGTTTGGAGTAAAAAGAAATTGTTTTTCTAAATGTTTGACCTATGTACAAATAGGAAAAAGAAACACAAACAGCAGACTGAGGTGTAGTGGGTTCACGATCAGGTGCTGTATTCATTTTGTTGAACTCACTTAAAACGTTTAAATCAAATCTGTAATAACCAGTAGCCTGCATAATTAAACCACAGGTCATTTTGTGTGTGAGGCTGCAAAAGTGAAGGGCCATTCAAATCTCGGGAAAATTTGTCAAATCAGGATAACCCTGACAATTAGAAGAAAATAACTTCTTAGAGCCACTTCAGACACCAATAAATAATAACCCCCAAAAATGGACGCCATTTTTTTAAAACCAAAATGACTGCCAGAGGAGCTGATAATAAACCAGTTCTTCATTGTTAAAACTGAAATGAGTAGCTAATTGCAGGGGAAGTGAGCTTTCTCTGGAGCGTATGCAGCTGCACGCACTTGAGCGGCTCGCGGGCCTCACCCCCAGGTTCCACTGTGTGCGGGGTTCCATTGTACAGAGGAGCAGGTCCGCAGCTCTTGGACTGATTGTGTGTAATTGCAAGCAATGGGCATCACCACTAACAGCCACTTCAACTATAAACACCCTCTCCCTTGCTCTATCTCTCTGTCTGTCTGTCTCCCTTTCTACCTGCTCTGATCGGGAGGTCGATTGAACATATTGGACACACTGACAGCTGCTGTGCAAAGATTTCCACCAGTCTTTGTGACACACTTATTTGTGGAAAAAGGTCATTTTTGAAGCCTATGTCTCGCTGTGTTGCCAGGAGACTAACCTCACTTGAACCAGAACCTGCCCTAATGATAATTAGATTGGGACATTTTCATATCGGCTGTAATTCTGCCCTCTTGAGATTGTATAGCAGCGTTTAACTAAGGATTTAAGTCATATGTAATTGGTACCTTGAGTTATTTGAGGGCACAGGTGTCCGGTATGTTAAGGTAATTTCCAACAATCAGAGGACAGCAGGACATTTTTGTGATTTGGATTTACCAGTTTTTGCAAGTCAGTACATGTTACATAGAGACTGGGATTGGGCAGTTCAATTGCTAAATATAGAAATGATTAAATCAAATCAGGTCCGTGGTTCTCTAAGTAAAGTCGGCTTTAGGGTAAATATCAGGGACAAAATGTGCCTCAATCATCACCTTAATATTCTATGAAGAGCAGCACTAACACACACTTGTTTTCTTGTTGATATCCATCTCGACTGTAACAACCTGCAAGGACAACCTTTGAGCAATGTACACAGAAGAGAGAATGTGTGGACGCGATAATGGCACCTTGTTAAAGTCTGTTTATCTTAATCCTTAAAACACACTCTGAAGGAAAGTGTTTCCTTCCAGCCTAATGGCAGCGAATTAAAACACACGCACAAACACACACACACACACACACATGAAGACAGACACACGTGTCTTTATTAGCAAAAACAAAAACTTGCTTTCTTGTGATTTGCATAATACATGACTGCTTTCTGCTGCATTTGATGGTGAAGTAGAAAAATAGTGTAGCGTTCATGTAAATAATAAAGTTACAACTATGTCATCAAGAGAAAAACTAGACTGTATCCACTGATGGTGACATGAAGCTCAACTTAAAGGACTTACTGTAGTTGCATGGTACTTATATGCTAATATAACCACATTTTGTGGTTTCCAACTGGAGGCACTACAGTGAATACAAACTTACCTAAATTAGAAAGCTAAAACAAACATTCAAACATACGTGTATAATTCATCTGTCTCCAATCCACGGCAAACAGAGCAGCCCTTGCTTTTGTCTTGATCACATAACAGAAAACAGTTTTCGGGTCCCTAGCTTTGATGGCGAGATACTGATCTTTAAAATTTTTTTATCAATCTGTCACAGCTCACAGGATTAACTTGTGAATCCTGTTTTATGGTGAATTTTGTCTAAAAGATGTATGAAAAATGAGAGTTTCAGGAAAGGCAGCGTGAGGATATGCTCCACTCCCCAGGGCCCTGACTGATTTTATCTGTCTGTGAAACACCTCAGCTGGACGAGGACAAAGGGAGGGGCCATGGTTTGGTCACCAGAGGTGTTTTCCTTGGCAGTGGAATGTTTTCAGTGTGGAACTCTTTCTGCGCAGAGTTTCAAAGGGAAGTGGTTATTCCAGAAACAGGAAAGTGCTACAAAAAATATGGCAACACATGGCCCCTGCTCAAGCTGCCGCCGCCTCCTGCACTGCTGTCGAGTGCTGCTGCCTGTTGCCAAGAGAGAATATACATAACTGACCGTAGGGTGTGTGTCTGAATGTGTGTGTGTGTCTGAGCATGTTCTGTTATTACAAATAGTCGGTCAGTGGTAGAGATTTGATTGTGCAAGATGAGGCCAAAGTATCTTTTCCCTTCATTGCGCTTTAATTAGTTTTACAGATTAACAGAAATGTTTTATATTGCACCTCCAAACTTAAGAGACAACAATCTACAATTATAGTTCTCTAGAAGTCCTGGGGAAGGCCTTTTTGAATTCTTTTGCATTTTAAATATTTAGTTGTTTAATTGTGTGATTGTGTTTTAGATTTACTGATAATCATTTCATTGTGTTGTCACAATGTTGGCTTTATTTAAGCTGGGTTGGGACACAGTGAGATGAGAGTGAGTGGAACCACATGTTTGCTGTATGGTTCAAATCTCTATAAAAAATGCAAATTAAAAAAAAAAAATCAAGAAAAACAAAATCAAACCATAATTCAAATCAAAATCATTGTACTTCATTATATGCACAAAAGAGTATTTTAAAATGTATGGAAGTGAAATTCTGCACTAATTTTTTGTGTTTATATAATGCATGATCCTTGTGAATTTAGCTGTCTTAATTTAACCAGCTTTCATTAAATTATTTAGCAAAACAGACAAATTTATGAAATGTTTCACATGTAAGCTTTCCCTATTTTTCATCTTAATTAAATTTATTTCATAAGTGAAAATACACCTGATGTCATCCACCAATGAAGATAAATGTGTTTTTTTCCCCTAAAAAATACTTTTACACAATGCAAAAATATTATGTGAGCCACATGACAAATATACATCCAAACAATCATCAGCTGCACCAATCAACTTTAAAATGAGAAGACAAAGATGGATTAGTCAAAACCAACTGTTAGAGATGAGTTGAAGAGATGAAAAACTGCACTTTTTCATCCTAATGACAAATACTGGGGGTGTAAAGTAGAGGTTGCATGTTTGTGAAGAAATTTGGGAGAAGAAAAGTGTGTGATCCCTGAATGTTCATCCTTCACCACCTGCAATCACTCATCACTGACACACACATTGTACTTTAACAAAGACAGAAACACACACTCAGACATTCCACTCTTTCCGTCTTCTGTGTATATCAGGTGGAGGCTTTGTATCAAAACAACATAACTGACTCCTGCTGATCTTGCTTGAACCCCCTTTCCAAAGCCCCCCCCCTTTTAACTTGTCTTATCCCAGTGTCTCATCACAAGAAAGACCTTATTCCTACTTCTTTTCAATAGATTGTTCATATAATCTACTGAACTGACTAAGTCTATCATTCAAACCAGTCACCAAAATACTGGTAAATAATGATGATGTGAATCCCTGCCTCTCAAGGGTTGTAAAACCTATTAAGCAACTACTTAAACTTGGCATTGTATATACATCTCTCAAATTTAACCAGAAAACAAATTAGATAGGAATTTAGAAGAATATTGTTTTTCAAGACATGTTCTCTTAAACAGGAAGACAGGAAACAATGACCAATATCAGCCTACGTCAGTTACGTAGGACATTTGTCATGATCCATTGGTTACACAGACTGCCCCCTTTGCTTGCAATGTCATTTTGGTCAACGCCCTTTAACAGCTCCTCTAACCCATGTAAATGCTTCCTGGTCTTTGCCCTAAATCAATGAGTAAAATGAAGTTTCTGATGTTTTTACAGAATTGGCTGGGTGCATCGATTATAGTCAGAATCAGTCTCAGCATACTATCGTACATTGGTGTCTGAAATGCTATGCATGCCATAAAGAGGGTCAGCCATCCCATTATTAATATTTATCCAAGGTGATTTGTACTTGGGGAGCAGTTTGGGGTTCAGTGTCTTGCTCAAGGATACTTTGACATGCCAAATAAACCCACTAAGCTTAAAATTAATGGTCAACCTGCTCTACCACCTGAGCTACAGCTGCCATTGAGTGAAATGATAAATTGTTATCTCAAAGTTTTGAAAGAAATGCATGAAGTAATGTAGAAGCAGGATCACTATAGTATGGGTTACTTTGGAGAGTTAGTGTTTCAGTAATGTCACCTCTTACTTTTGAACTCCTTGGACACTGGAGGTTCCCACTTAGTAATTAAAACTGACACTCTCACCTTTGTCCATTTCCTCTTGCATCCTGTGTTTTCTATATGGTATACTAGTATACTTAACCAATACCTCCATACATGCAGCGTATCAGCAGCTCCTTGATGACAAGAAATCTGTTCAATTCCAAAAATACTCTATACCTCGTGGGGAATATCAGCAACAGATCCTATTGTTTTGCAACTTGGCAATATTCCAAGAAGGGCTGTTTGTCAAGTTAGCAACGGTAACTAAGGGGGGCAGGACTTTGCAATGGGTCAATTTTGGCCTGTGAATAAAGTTTAGCCTGTTGTATGCAAGCAATGATATCTAGTTCCAGGGGGTAGAATTTGAATCATCTGGTTTTTAAAACAGTTCCATATGCTTCCCTTTTTGCAACTTTTCTAGATATGAGTCTTTGTCTTCACTGTCTTCACTAGCCTACTTCTCCCTTGTCCTACATCCAGCAGTTGTAACCATTACATGTTGAGCTCCTTCCTCTTTCCTTGCTACCACAAACGTCCCCACTGGGAGGGTGGGTCTTCCCTGTGTCCCATCATCCTTGCAGTCCTCATCCTGGGCGGAAGCCATGAAGCAATAAATTCTGTCTTCACACCCACTCTGACAAATGTGCCTTCACCTCCCAGGGTTGAAAAATAAATTCATACAGGATACAGGAGCATTTTTCTCAAGAATTGCATACCAAGAGAAGAAGGAGAGAACACATGGGGATAAATAGTGTATGTGATATATACATGCCACATATACACAGACATCCCTCCATACACACAAGCATATAAACACTACAAAAAAGGTACACATCAATTAAATAGTTCCTGTTGGACTCCATATTTATCTAAATCAAAGCAAAGTCCAAGCATTGTTGGAAAGTGCCCAGTTCCTCTTCTATTTCATCTCAAATTCCCAAAAAAAATCTTTCCCTCTCATCATCCTCTTTTGTTCTCTTCCTCCCTATTTCTCTCTCTCCATCATTCCACTGATCAGCACCAGAACTATGATGATGAACAATCTGCATCAAGGAAAGAATCACAAAAAACATATTTTTTCTTCTCACACATGCTGATGACATCTGGCAAGGATGTGGATCCTCTCCTCTGTTTCCTTCTCTCTCTACACATATGTAAATTAGATTTGTGTGCTTGTGGAACTAATCTGTATTATGTTGCAAGTAGCTCATCTGAATACAAATATTCTGCCCAAAATTACATTTCAACCTTAGGGAGCTTATGAGTCATACCTCAACTTCTGCCAGGGATCAGGTCTTGACACATGTCTGCATTTGTAAAGTAATAAACGATCAAATCAATTCACATACAAATAAAACGGATTCAGGGATGATCAGATGAAAATCCAGACATTGAAGCTGGACTGTCTTATTCCTTAAACGTTTGAAGAATACAAGAATTTGTGTAATTTGAATGCTACTAAAAGCGTGATTCATGTATGATTTTGCAAGACCTCCACACAGGCAGTTTTTTCAGATACTGCACAGCACATGTCCAAAACCCAGAGTACAGCCATGCTAGCAGCTATGAAAAAATCAAGGGATCAACCAAAATTGATAGGATTCATCCTCTGTGGATCATGAATGCCTCAACAAACTTTCATGGCAATCTATTTTTTAGTTGTTGAGATATTTCAGTCTGGACCTAAGTGGTGGACAGACCAACATACCAACTGACCCACACACTCATATTGTCATCCCTTGAGACATGCCACTAGCATGGCTACCAATGGTAATTTCAAACACCCTTGATGCACAGCAATAAAACTGGACTTATCCATGGCCAAAAGCTGTTTAGGAACTTCAGAGTCTTAAGGCTGTTTCCATGTATATCTGCATTGTCCTCCTTCTCAGGTACACACAAAAATCAGACTCAAAGCCTGATGCCTAATTCACAACATCATGGCAAAGCATGGCGAAGGCATGAGGAGCAGAGGATGTCAGAAATTCTGAATTTACATGTGGACACCTGACAAACTGCATTTTCTTCAGATCAGGAGTTCTAAAACTGGGCACTTGTTCAGTGGAAAAATGTTTCTCAAATTTTCCACTTTTGACAAATAACAGAAGAAAAAAACTTTTGAACTGACTGAAATAGCCTATGGAAGCATGCTTATCAGATGACAGATAGCAGTAATCTTCCATCAGAGAATCCAGGGATAATCCATTTAACATCACTCCATAGGTTCATTGTTATCAAATCCCTCCCATATGGCCACAATGTATGCCTTCAGACTCGCAGTTATTAAAACATGGGCAAAGACAGCGGGTCTTGGCTAAAACAAATTCAATTCAAGAGTTTCATCATGTTTGAAAGTAGTTTCAGTAATGCTTTTCTATGTGGCCTGTTCTTGGAAAAGTTGAGTTGTTGAAAAGTAGATGTGATTTTACACAGAGCTACAATTTTGTGTGACAAGGAAGCATCAATGTCTAGCCCTCAATACTAATGTGGCTGATTTTAAGGCTTTTACGTTAGTGGATCCTGCTGAGGTTAAGGCCTGAGTGGTCAACTCCTGCCTTTTATAATATAAAATTATTGACCAATCCTTGAAAGAATTACATGAGGACTCTACATTAAGGAACTAAGAGAACATTTCAGCATAGCATTCCAGCAAACCATTAGCTTGACCATAGGTCCATGCCCTTTGTAAACACCCAAATCATCTGCGTGCTGCAGATTGCACACTGGAGATGTAGGTTAAATCAGCAGCATGATTACTGGAATTAACATCATTCCTAGTTATGATCAATTTTGGCAGCAAGTGGTGCTGCTCTATTATATTTTAATACATTTGGCATACAGCAATCTATCATTAAAAGGATGTCTCATGAGATATAAAACCCTGTGTGGTTAATTTGAAAATTTTTGTTTGCTCTTTACTTTAATCTTTCTAATTTACCTTGGTACGACAGGCAAAGATGCTTGAATGCTACTCAACACACAGATAAAGCCAATTTGGCATCAGGATTGTGGAAAAAATGCAGATGAACTGAAACTGAAATCTACACAGTAACAAAAGGGGTAAGATTTTGACTATGACAGAGATGAAAGTCATGAAAGTTATCCCTGCTTCATATGTGGACGGTGGCCTGCAGCAGGTTGTGTCCATATCTCACAATAATAATTGCTAGGTCAGTTATAATAATAATGGTTCACAATATGTTTAGGTTGAAAGGTATCTAGCTGTGAAGGATTATTATTATGAATCCAAGTATGGGGTTACATATGCACTATATCTCCTATGGACCAGTTATTTTTGGTTTCACAGGATAGTTTCTGTCTCACCTGCATTCATGAGGAAACTCTCTGTGTAGGAAGTGACGACTCTCGTTGTGGGGTCATTGAAATCATCTTCACAGTCAGAAATAACATGCTTAGGATGCAGATCAGTTAGCTGAGAGTCTCCTGTAAGGACAGGGCAGATCTTTTATATTAAATTATATCTTATGTTGGTTTACTATTATCAGTTGGTAGAATGGCTCAGTGGATAATGCTGCTTCACACCTAGAGACACCTAGAGATGTGTTTAAACATCAGTCTGTTCTAATAGCTTTGGCTTTTAGCTCTCTTACAACTATGTGCTTCTTATCTTAATTCATAAACAGTGTTTTAATTCTAGGAAAAGTTCAGTGATGTGAGTGTTTTTCTGTGGGAGTGGGATATAAAAGAAACCCCTGACATCTGACTGAAATGGGTGAATATGTGAGTAAATAAATGGATTACAACCTGCAGGTCTGAGGCCATTGCACCTCTCACTATAGAAGCGCCTGTCAAAACCATCACAGTAGTCCCAGTCATTCTCCTGGTACTGCAGACCATCAGCAAAGGTAAAAGACCCCTTGTGAGGAAGCACATTGAAAAGCACATACATCTTCATTCTTCGGTTATAAATTTTGAAGGGTCAATTTACCAAAATGGCGTAAAATCTTAATTTCCCACTTGCCTCTTGCAGTTTCTGGCCACGTACAGTTGCAGTGTTATGTGCCAAAATTTTGCAATATCTGCATCTTCAACCATCCAAGTACAATAGAAGAAAATAAAATTCCATTTGTGCTCCTCTAAGCAGTGAAAAAATTACATCTGGAAACCTCAACATCAGAAACAATGTCCCTGTTACTCAAGATAATCCACAGACCTCACTGCTGACAGTTTTTGTTGGGACTATTTCTTTGGCAGAAAGTGCTTCCAGTGAAAACTGTTGCAAGAGAGGTCTGAAGGGTATCCTGTGTTCCCAAGACATGGTTCAGGGAAAGATAAGTTGCTGGTGAGTATTTCAAATGTCACTTCTCAGTGCTTTAATCACCACGATGGAGTTGAAATTTTCCTACATTGTCTTTGGGTTGAGGCAGAAATCTTACAGATAGATATCTGAAAAACCTCAGCGAATGAAACCAAAACTGTCTGCACTGATATGTACCACAAGGGGAAAGTGGAAAAATATGTCTTTTGGTACTTTGGGTAAACTGACACACTATAAGTGTGTGTCTGTGTGTGTGTGTGTGTGTGTGTGTGTGTGTGTGTGTGTGTGCATGTACAATTTTCTTAGGAATGATAAAGTTATTGAAAATGAAAACTGATTTTTTTTCCAAATAAACATACACTGTTCAGTAATTTTGTGTATTGAACAAATAACAATAACATTTTTACTTCAGTGTCAACAATATGATTCACAGCCACTGTATATACCATTAATTATAATTTTATAATGTGTACTTTTTAAGAGTGCATATTTGGCAAGAGATCAAGTAAAAAATTGAAGAGAAAGAAGAGAGGAGAGGAGAAGAGAAGACCAATGTCAAAGAGGGGAATTTGTTATTTGTTTATTATTTGTTATTTTGACTGAAAATTCATTACAGATGGTGTGATAGTTTTTTGTGAATATTCAGACCCGTCATGGAGGGACAAGTACAGGTGTAACTAATGATAATAAGTAGGGCTCAGCTGCACTGAAGTTTCCCATTAAACCATGTCAGTGAACCAGCATGCAGAGTACCAGGATCCTTGAACTGCAACATCTAAGAGGAAATATAGCCTTGATTAAGGGGATAAATTACACCTGTGCTTTCCCTGCTATGACATGTTAAAATGTCAGCGGTACAAAAATTCTGTTTATATGCATCTCACATAATTAAAGGGTTCTGTTAATTTTAGGTTTATTGTTTTTGTCCCTGTTATTTCCTAGAACATTTTGATAAAGTTTAAAAAGAGCAGCTACAGTGACATTTACACCTCAACCAAAATATTTGTAATAAAACATTTACATTACTAGATTTTTAATAGTATCTTAAAAATGAACCTACATAATGGATATCAAACCTTTAGGCTCACGACCTTGTAAAATGCTTCTTAGTTATCAAAGCATGGAGGCTAAAAATCTATACAGTATTTCAAAAGGATAATGCAGAAATATGCAAATTTCCACAGCAGAAATATGTTTTTTCCTATCCAAAAATATGAAAGAAAATGTAAACATCCAGGATCCTCGACTCAAGGGATGCAAGTTGCAGAAAGAGCTACCAGAAATAATTTTCAGAGTTTGAATTTCTAAGCTCGTTGATCATTTAGGTCTGTTTTGAATGGAAGTTGGTTTTTCTTGGGCTGGCATGGACGCAGGTGCAACGTAGTCTCTGCCAGGGTTGGTCATGGTTCAGAGCTGCTATCATTTCACGTGAACCGCAACTGCAATGATGATAATAACTGGAGTGATCGCTGTTGTGGCAAAGGCCCATGAAGGTTTGCATCAGGGCAGGAGAGACTGTAGCTTCATGCAGGAAGAAGGAAGAGAAACCTAATAACTACGACAATAATGGTGGGTGATTGCTAAAAGGGACCAGATGTGATATCGGCTATAACCAATGTGAAACACACAGTCATGCAAGTGTTTGCATGCATTCTGACATACAATGAGGGGGATACACACACACACACACACACTCACACACACACACACACACACACACACACACACACTCACTCACACACACACACACACAACTCCTCACCTGTTTAGCTATGCCGTTTTCCCATGTGGCCACATATTTACTTCCATTTGGAAAATGGAGCACTCCTTTGCCGTTGAACGCCCCATCTCTCATCTCCCCCTCATACCTGGTCCCCGTGGGGAAGGTGTATTCTCCTTTTCCCTCCATCCTGGGGGAGAGAAGAGGAGGTCGCCAGTGCGCTGTCAACTTTTAGCTAAACATAAACCACTCTGCGGTTAATTCGGTCGCATGAGCCCCGTGGTTTCCAGGGTCATGGAACATCGGTATTAATTTACCTGCCATTTTTTGTTTCTCCTTTGTAACTGCTCCCGGTAAACTCCATCGAAACGCTGTCGTTTTTTTTTTTTTTATCGAAATAAACAAACCAAGGTAGAAAACACAGATTTTCTTAGCCCGACGGCTCGGCGGGGTGAGTGCGTCGTCACCATGGCAACGCCGCAACAGGCGATATGCGGGACTTTCCAGGTGAAAGTGTTCGATCGAAACAGCATTTCGCCGTTTTCGCGATCTCATAAACATTTTTCTTTTAAATGAATGGCGACAAAACAAAACTTTTATCAAACTTAAAAGTCTTTTCCTTCACGGCCTTTTTTTTTTCTCCCCACTACGCATGCGGGTACGGCTTCGATGTGTCGACGTCATCAAAAAGCGCCCAACCCTCCCCGGCCGCGGACTGTTCGCCAGACTAACTGACCTTCTCCACGGTCTCGTCTCCCGACCCGGAGTCCGACGAGGACCTTGAGTATTTTTCCAGCGGTGTTTTGATTTTTCAACGATTTAGTTTAAAAGTGCGGCCATGCCGACGACGCTCGAAGTCCCCACAGTGCAGGAGCTGAATGTGGAGGAGGTGAGGAGCGGTTGCTGTTGAGCTTGACTGAAAATCGCAGTAGGACAGAGCAAGCTAGCCAACTAGCTCCTAACGCTAGCTGCCACGGAGCTCAAGATACGCTCACAAGCTAATAACTTTTTTTACCAGACTTCACACTGGTCAAAGTTTGTTAAATAATACAAATAAGTGAACCCCCTGTCCGTGAATATTGTTAAATGCAATAGAAGTTAGTGCATATTCTGACATTTATGTGATAGCCGTTATGGCAGCATTAAATGGCGGCCGAAGAATCATAACATATCTTCAATGCATATAGATGCAAGGAGACGAAACATTCATTAACTTTCTGTCCACAGAGACTCTACTGCTCATTTCATAGCCCGCTTTACTTCTTTAACTCGCCTGTGTGGGCGCAGTAACTTTACAGCGCTTGTCCCAAAACAAACCTGGCCGGTTTATGTCCCCAGCAGTGTTGACATTCTGGCACATTGAAGTTGTCCTTGGAAGACTAGTGTTAGCTGGCAGGAGCTGGAATCTTTTTGATACCAACCATTGATCTAGTGTACGATATATGTCAGGTGATAGTTATTTTTAAATTTAATAGTTTAAAAAATGTTTGAAGAATGATATTGTAATGGCAATACCTCTAACTACTCACCTCTAACTTCATAGTGTTGTTGTATTTTATATTCTTCTTTTGTATAGGGCCTGACAGAAAGATTCTAATGAAATATGATGTATTGCCTCACACATTCACTATATTATATATAATCTGTGAGATTAGAATTTACTTGAAGCATAGCAGAGGATTGTAATACATTAGCATAACGTCTGTGGCAGAGAGAATATTAGAGTTCAACACTGATATGCACCTGGTGTAGGAAATCTGCTGCAGTTGGAAATATTGATGAGAGATACTGGTCTGAAGACAGATTATCCTCCAAGAAACAGCTAAGACCACATAATTACCAGTTAAACCACAGAGTCTAGTTTCATCATGTATTTTTAATACAAAAAATGAGTAAAAGAGACAAAACTTATTGACTTAAAAAACAGCTTGAAAGTGGTTGTAGTCGTACTTTATATTATATTAGCAAGCGTAGTAGTTTCCAGCTGTCCCCATCTAGGCAACACATATATGTATTCTCTGTACTGGACCCATGTTAAACTGACACACAATCTTGAAACACTTTCTTCTGTACTCTTAATTGAGTCACAAATATCAACAAGTGTCAGGCCACACAAAATAATCCTATACCTCAAAAAAATGAAATTACAGTTCTGCTCATACATCTATATACTCAGGTAGAATTTTTAAGATGCGTACCATTTTTTAAAAGAAAACAAGAGTGATGAGCCAAGACACATTTCTCTTATTTATAATGAGATTCAAATTAAACTATAGGGCATCACAGAATATCACAATCATTAAACAGAACCTAATAATGAAAATAATGAGCTGGTCCCCATTGAAATGTTTGCATACCTTTAGTATTTAATAATGTGTATTGCCCCCTTTAGCATCAAGGATGGCTTGTTGTCTTTTGGGATAGTTTTGGATGAGTCACTTTATTTTTTCAGTTGATAAACCTGCCATTTCATGAGCTGCAGGTTTGAGATCTACTAAAAGTGGCTCAATACTAGTCATTGTATAGTCTCCAAAACCTTGACTTTCTCTCTGCTGTAGCCACTCAAGGGTTAAATTGGCCTTGTATTTTTGATCATTGTCATGTTGCAAAGCCCAAGTGTGTCCAATTCATAGCTTCGGGGCTGATGAACGAAATTGTCCTAAATTTATAATGATACCAATAACTGATTCACATAGTGTAGGGGTCTCTCAAAGGCGAAGAATCACATTGACTTTTTATTCACAGACACTAATTATAATCATACAAGTTGTGGATGTGGAAACTTAGTCATAATATTCATTTAAACCCTGTGTGTGTTGAATTTTATGTATATTATCAGGGGAAACATTCAAGGGCATGTAAACATTTGATCAGGGCCATGAGGGGGATATCTGTTATCTTTATAAATTAAAACTGGCACACACAATTATCTGAGAATAAATGTTGTCACCTGACCAAGATCCCTAAATAAAAAAAAATTATGAATTATTAGTCCAATTAAAAAAAAATAAAAATCAATATTCCATAATGTTAATATTTCACACATTCTTCCAAGGGTATGTAAAGCTAGCGTATCTATTATTTGGTAATTAATAATCATTTTTACTCAGTCTAATTGTTTTTCATGTGTCTGTTTTTTCTCCAGATCAATGTGTCATCTGCGGTGCTGAAGGCAGCTGCCCACCACTATGGCTCCCAGTGTGACAAACCCAACAAGGAGTTCATGCTCTGTCGCTGGGAGGAGAAGGACCCCAGGAAGTGTCTAAAAGAAGGGAGGAAAGTCAATGAGTGTGCACTCAACTTCTTCAGGTAAAACACACCCACACATGGACACAATTACTGAAACAATAATCTAAGGTTTACACACTGCATGTTTTTCCTATAGATACATTACAAAAACAGTTGATTAATCAGTCATGTGGGTAACTGTGAATAGACAAGAAACCTGTTAGAAAGCAGCCATTAACAATGTATTTGACAGTTATGGCACTACTTGAGAAATTTGGCAGTACATTTTTGAAAATGAAGGCTGCCACACTGCTATCATCTGCAAAAGTGAACAGTGTGCTTGTGGTCAGAGCGTGATTTAAGATGTGGCTGAACTCTGGAGCCAGCTGAGTGCAGAGTGTGAGAGTCGATGTAAAACCATGGTGAAGATTTTTTGCATATCTTCCTCTGTGATGGACACGTGGGCAGAGTATTGTGCTTGGAGGTTGCAAATACCGCTGTTGGAGATTTCTTGTTCCAGGGGTTACAGTTGTTAAGTTTACATTGAAAGAAGATTTTCAGATGGCATGTCTGGTTTCCTGTTTTCTAACTTTTCCTGCTAATAAGCTCTCAATTCTACCAAATGCACCGAAACACTAGTGTTAAGAATTTGTAGCTGGATAAGAGAGTTTGTTTTTTTTTTTTTGCAAATGTGAATACATGAAGAAAGCTACAAAATACCCAGAAGAAGAGCAAAGTAAAAAGAAGGTAAAGACATGCTTCAGACACAAAAACAAAAAAATACAATAGACCGCAGTGGGGTGGGCTTTCGGCAGAACTAAACTTCAAGAAAGCATAGATATCCACAACAGGTTTTTGGTCAAACTTTCAGTTTAACTTTCCTGAGATGCTGCCAAATATCTGAAAATTTGTGTTTCATTATGTAAGTGTACTTTGTCACAGTACTAATCTCACAGCTGTTTTTATTTCTGTATTATCTGGATTGTTTTATAGAGTCAGTATTTATTCCAGTAAAGCTATTTAAATAGTATTGTTCCCTTTATTTTGTATATATTTTATTTTTGGAAAAATCTTTTTTTTTTCTTTCTTTATGGCTATTGAATAATCAGGCTCTACTCAAACACTTGTATTCTTGGAGGAAGCAATAGCCAATGTATGCTCTTTATGTTTTTTTTTTTTTTTTTTTGTCTCTTCTACTTTCTTAATAAAAGGAACAGTAGAAAAAAGGAATGTTAATTTTATGACATGCTAGTGGGGATCAATCGGAGGAAGTGGTCTGGGATTTTTCTCTCTTAACTATGATGTCTCTGTTTACTGAAAGTTTAGGCAGAACTTTGGTTATACCCTGATTCCAATGCATTAACTAAGGTGTTTTTGTGTTTTGGTGTGTGTCTCAAACTAGTTGTGGTTTTGGTTCTAAAAAAAACCCCAAACAAACACATGACCTCTCATTTGAAAGCAGAAACAAACAACTGACACTTTAACCCCAGAGTTATTGTGAAAGCGAAGTACCTGTAATTATTATAATAAGGAAAGATTTGAGAAAAGCTGCAATTGCTTCTGAGACCTGGTTTGATTCTTGGGTTCTTCTGGCAGCTACCAGCCAACTTTAGGAGGACTTCATTCACATGACCAGTTAAGATTGTTCTTATTATGGAAACTTGTCCAAAGCTATAAGCATTTTTTGACCAGTGGAAGTATGACTAGTCATAAACCACAAGTGAATTAAATTTCTTGACTTGGTTTCCATAAATGTGATGAAAGTTTATAAATTTTAATTCCTGTGCCATATAATCTTTTACACATCAATTTGCTGAATCATTGTATCTTACAAAATATCTTTTCAGTATTTTGTGGGGAAGAATTCCTGCACATGTGTAGCAACTTCTTGACTGGATTGTTCCTACTCTGATTTTTTGGAGTCTGATTCTACTCCGTGTGTGCGGTTTCTTGTAGGCAAATCAAGGGTAACTGTGCTGAATCCTTCACGGAGTACTGGACCTGTCTGGATTATTCGAACCTGGCAGAACTGCGCCATTGCCGCAAAAAGCAGCAATCTTTCGACAGCTGTGTCCTTGATAAGCTGGGGTGGGAGAGACCTGAGCTGGGAGACCTGTCTAAGGTAGGAATTGTTAGGGACTGACTGTGCATTCACAATGTGAGCAGCTGGCTTGATGGGCCCTATTCTTGCCGATTGTGGGAGTTGCAAGAGCCTCTGATTGCATCTGCCTAATGGTCCTTTCCAGCTACAGTTTTGAGCAAGAAAATCATGTATTTTGGCTGTTTGGTTTTTGTTTTCATTAAATTGCCATTAAAATTGGCTGACAAGCATTTATTAGGAAATAGCAATCAAAGTAAGACCAAAAGAACTGGTTTTGACAACAGCTTTTTGTACTTTTATTTCTGTAGTACTTAAAAAGTCACTTGCACAAATCTGTGAATCTGGGAATGGTTGTAATCAACTTTCTGGCCGTTTTGCACTTGCCAGAGAGAGCTATTGTTCATAGAATCAAATCACAAGAGCACGAAAAAAAGTACAGAAATCTTACTTACTATGAAAAATCTCCAGGTTGATTGTCCATGCACTGACAGTTTCTCTGGTTTCTAGGTTGTATAATGAATGAATAGACTGTTTGAGATGGTGGTAGTAAAAACAAATCTGGGAACAGTTGAGAAGAGTGAGTAAGTTATTCAGGTGGGAAGATAACTAGTTTTGGCGAGGGGAAAAAGGACATGATAGTAATAGAGGGAGAGATTACAGGAGAAAGGGTGTAGACCTGACCCCTGAGTCATACAAAAAGTTCTATGGAGGGAAGCAACAGGGGAGAGGCGTGGGGATGTCGTGGGAAAAGGAGAGCTGAGAGGAATGTGACATAAACATAAGGGAAGAGCTGCAAGAGGTAGAGGAGGATGCAGGAAAGAGACTGTTTTAGCAGTTCATGGCAAAGAGAGAATGTGAACCCACCAGCATAAACCTTTTATGGTGCATGATTTAAAGAATGTGCAAGGTTTCATCCAAGAAAAAAACTACATGCTCTCACTAATAATACCTGACTTCTTGCAGTAGAATTTTAATATCTGTTCAGAGACTGCAAAAATATACATATCGAACAATTTTCTAACATCCAAAGTGACTGACTCTTGACAGCCTCTTTTAAAAAGCATTGCATTCCTAAAGCGGAGCATGTCCACTAAAATGCCCTTGTAGGACACTGTTATTTCATTATATTTACATTGTATACAATATATCTGACAAGTCATGGCATGCATGTTCCTTTTCTTTTGTAGGTGACTAAAGTGGCGACTTCACGGCCCCTCCCTGAGAACCCCTACCACTCTAGACCACGCCCTGAGCCCAACCCAGCCATTGAGGGTAATCTGGAGCCCTCAAAATACGGCAGCAGGTTATTCTTCTGGAACTGGTGAGGCAGCTCCAGAAAGCCAGTCCCCTTCCACAGCCATGGGCTCTGTCCAAAAACAGCTAGACTACATGTAACCATCGATAAATCTGCAGTACTTCTAAAGGTTTAAATCTCCCCATTGCAGGCATAAGCATTGAGGATGCTGGTTTTGGTACGTTTATGTGTTCAAGGGTTTGAGTTGATTTTGGACAGGGCTCGTGTCCTGACAGTCTTTCCAGCAGCCGTGCTTTACCTTCAGCTTTGTCAAACAGTTTGATAAAGGGAGGCAGGATGGATTATTGTGTAAACAAAGTCCATGAATCCATACAACTTTCCCCACCAACTCTGTAAATGTAATGAGCGAACAAATGCAACATGCTGTTATTCTTGTTGTCAAATAATAAAGAGATAAATTATAATACTGGATTTTGATATCTCTTTTTTGTAAGACTTAGTTGCCCTAAGACTAGTAGTTGTAACATTTCGTAATGTAAGAAAGATCAACAATTGTAAGGCTTCAAGGTGCCAGACACAGTTTCTTTGATATTGGCAAATTGTAGACAACACCATCATGTTTGCACATCTGTGTTTTGTCAGAGTGTGTATTGTCAGACTGATGGAGGGTGAGGTTGGAGGTCAAGGCTCAGGGTCACTACCTGCAGCCAGAGAGAGCTGCTTCTGCTTCCTCCTTTTCTCCCAGCTCACTTCCTGCCTCTGACCTGGACTGGGAGAAGGCTAGAGGAGTCATTTTGGAGATGCACAGCAAAGTATGTTATTGCTGCCGGCACACGTGCACATGCATACGCATACTCATGACCTTGAATGGAAGGAGATTACAAGTCGACTCAAAGATTCACTGGCCTGTGGAACACGAGGACTGTGCCAATGCGCACACGTGCGCTCATGTACCAAAGGGACTTTGTCCAAGATCAAAATTGAGGTGGTGACAGAGATAGTTGCTTACAAGGTACTGAAAAATCTCAGATTTTTTTAAGCATGCAAATCAGTTGTTTGAAATCCATATTAGTAGTACTGGTGATTTGAATTGCTCTACCACAATGTCAGGCAGTCTTTGACCCCTGCCATGTGGTTGATTTCTATTGGGACCAATAGTAATGTAAGATTTGACAGCTTTCTCATACTCAAAAACAGAGATGTGGCCCAGGGGGTTTTCTACAGGATGGAAATGCCTTGTTTCAGCACAAAAATACACAGGGACTTGACATAAGGGAGGTCAGTGGCTATCAGCTCACAGTCACTGATTTTATTCACAATATGTAAAAATACACTGAGCTTTTTTAACATTTTTGCTTATTCTAGATGCAGCACTGATATTATGCCTACCGATTGTGTGTTTTATACAGCTTGTTTTCAGCTGTTTCCCACAAGTTTCTTTTAATCCTACAGACAGCAAGCTCAAAAGCGCAGTCAAAGTGTATTGCCAAAAACAACCATAAATTTTCACTGTGTACAGTAGCTCCATGTATATACGCAGACAAGAGTGTGCATGTGTCTGTATTTCTATAGGGCGTCTCTGACAGTAGTTGCAGAAATCCCCTCATAAGGTGTGGTCTGGACCTGCGGCTTGCACAGGAAATGTCTGACAGACCTTCTGACCTTGACAGAAGGACAAAGGGAGGAGGGAAAAAGGGATGTAAAGAGAAAAGGAGGTGTGGACAGAAGGAAACGTGGAGGAGAAGGGGGCAAGGGAGAGAAAGGAGGTAACAAAAAATAGGGAAGGAGGTAGAAGAGGGATAAAGGGAAGGAAGTTAATGAAAGGAGAGGAAAACAAAAGACGCAATGGTTAAGGGGAGGTAAAGAGTAAGAGTAAACAAGGTGGGACTAGGAAAAAGTGAGATCCAGGGGGCGAGATGGGGAATGACTTGAAAGCAGACAGACAGATGGAGTGGGGGGGGGGGCTCTGAGGTTTTTCAGTGGCTGGCAGTGAGGCCCTAGGCGCTCGTGGCAGGCCTGTCTCCATGCGACTTGCAGGAAGCAGAGGGTCATCGTTGTTTGACACGGCACTGCAACAGGAAACGGGCTCTGGCACAGGAAAGAAATACAATACAGGGCTTTCACAAAGCTACAGCCCGCCTGGGAGCCTGACGTGCTAAAATCCTCAAACAACCGGACTTGTTCATAACACATGACTGTCAATATTCCCATTGTTTAGTGTCAGGTTCGACATAATAAAATGAATGTTTGATGTGGTGATGGTCACCAAGTGTTAGAAACCAAAGATGGAGTTCAAGGAGGCATAAAACCAAATTTGGTTTTCAGTGCATTCAGTTTATACCTATCAATGTCCCCAAACAAATTTGCGGTAAATGAATCAATTAAAGAAATTAAGACAAATGCTGTCTGAAAGAAAGTTTTAACATTGACTTCTCATTTTCCAGACTTAATTATCAATGCATTGATTTTTTTTTTACCACTACACTGCACTTCTATGAGATGTCTGCTGCATCCATGCCATTAAGAGCCCTGAACATGTGGGTGCACTTGACTAGACAAACTCTAAAAATGTAGGTGTGTTTGATTTGTTTATGTTTGTGCGCCTTCCTGGCCCTTTTTTTTTTTTCCTCTGTGATCTTTTGGACCGTACATGTTGTTGAGTGCCACTTTCATGTCTCCTCTTATCCCCTCATGCTGCACAGGCCGGCTTTGAACCGGCATGCAGGTATGTATAAAAGAAACAGCCACCAGGACCACAAGTGCCGCCACTACATCCACGGCCACCACTCATGGAGGTTAATAATCAGAGAGCTTCCAAAAGGGCAAAACTCACGCAACAGCACATGTACTCAGTTGCACATCAGACGCTGCTGTTTTTAATCTCTGTTTTCTAAGAGAAGCCATGCAGGCACAAGACAGAACATCTCAGCAGTGAGAGCTTCCATGTAGGTCTGCCGGGTGTACTTCCACAATCTTCTGATATTCAACGACCTGGTAACACTAGCATTTACAACAAGTTCAGTCCAGAATTAATGTATATCAATAGAATAGCAACAATTGGTAGATTTGGTTGCCGAACTGTGTTTCAGTTTTGCTGAACATGTAAATCTGTGTTACAGATATGTTTCTTTGAAATAACTGTGTGAACTCATTGTCATCAAAGTGTGAGGAGGAGAAAATGGATTTGGTACTGCTAGTCTCTGGTGTGCCTGGGCACTAAGCAATCTCACTATTTGCTAAAGTTAGAGATTTTGTGGATAATGAAAGAAATGGAAGAAATATCTGGTCTTTTAGCAAACACGTAGTGAGAGCCAATTCCCTTTATTTTACGCAACCTGGGGTTGTGCTGTTTTTAATAATGGTAATGCACAATAGACTTGATGGTTTGGGGCCATTACTGGGCACAATTATTGAGATAAATATAAAAATGCTGTCGAATATTATATTTCAAGGAAATATATCTTTTAATATTTTTTCTACATCTGCATTACTTTTTTTTATATGCCGCAAGCACAACATTGACATCACTTCTTAAGTTGATATGGCAAACAGTTGTCTATTTAGACCTCCAGCACATTTGGGGCCACGTTAGATTCGGGCCACCCAGCTGATGTAAGTGCAACTCTCAGTAAACACAAATACTAGGTTTTTCAGTTGAGAAATTATTCCATTATACCCACCAGATTGTTGCTTACTTGATCTGCCTGCCATTTGGCTCAAAGCAGGTAGTGCAGTGGGTTTTTGGGAGGGTTTTTTTTTTTTTTGCTGAAAAGAGCTCCCTGCGGTGGATGAAACCAAAGCTATGGTGAGAATGAGCCAAAACAATAAAGTTGCGGTTGGGAAAAACCAAAGCAATGGGTTGAAAGAGGCTACAAAGCTCCATAAGGCTTAGGGAAGCTACAGAGTCTGATCAGAATTGTCTGTGGGTTCACTGTCATTTAATTCACTGTTATTATAAAAATATAGATTATAGCCACTTATATTGCCCTTTAGATTTATTTGTTGGGGATTGATTTTCCTTAAAACTTATTCAGACTAGAAACACATTCACATGAAATTGGGATTAAGTGCCTTGGTAAAGGGTAATTCAGCAGAATTCTCTTTTGGGTTGCACACACAAACACACGCACACAGATCTTAAAGTCCTTCACACCCTAAGTCTGTTTGGTGACAGAGGGATGACCAGCGCTTGTGTTTTGCATTGCAGTCAGACACGCTTCACAGCTGCTCTTTCATGCTGCAGTTTTGCCAAACGCCTCTGAATGCCATGCCTAAGATAACATTTAGCAAATTCTTTAGGTTTCCCTCAAGGTGTTAGTTGGCCAGAGACAAGATGGAGCAGAACAGCCCTCGCTCCACAGCGCACTAGTGAAGCTCAGTCAAACACACTCATGGACAGTGACGCATGTGTATGCAGATAAACACTCTTGGACAAATGCATAGCAAAAAAAAAAAAAACAAAAACAAAAAACAACACACATTAACTGCAGTGATAAATATCTTCCCACCACGTATGACCAATGATTAAATCTACAGGACATAGCTGACATTTTTGTCTTTGAGAATTTATAATTACAAAGCAGTAGTTATTTTTTAATCATTGTAAGGGATGGAGAATTATTTTAAATGACTCAAGACATTAAGAGGGATTTACTGAGGGCTCAGTGAGCTCTTGAATCTGTTTATTTCACATGTTTCAAAATAAAACCCCAGCCATTTCATTTCACTCAGTGTTTATTCTGTGGTATCTGAGCGAACGGACTAATGGGAAGTATGTGTTGAAATGAGATGTCGAAAATGACGGCTCAGCCTGTTGTCCTGCAGCTTAACACTCGAGAAGTTGTGGTCTGGGAGCCACACACAATGTTTATTTGTCTGCAGGTGTGTGTGCATGTGTGGGCATGAGTGTCTATGTGTTTCTGTGGGAGTATGGTAGACATAATGTGCTCACAGCCTTAAGTGTTTGTGATTTTTATTTGTGCATTTTTACATGTAGGTGTGGGTAAAGTTCATATGCATGTGTGTAACCGTGCATTAATTTTTGTGTGCGTGCGTGTGTGTGTGTGTGTGTGCATGCGCCGGTGTGTGCTTGCATGCGTGCCTGCTGCTGCAGCTCCTTCTGAGCTGGCTTGTGTTTATCTTGGCCTGGTCCCAGACCTTCATCACTTCTCTGCTGATAGCTCCATTCCTCTATCCCTCTGTCCCTGCGGCTATTTACAAGTCTACCGCAGACAGCCTTACCCTGCGTGCCAACATCCAATCCTTTTTCCTCCTCTTCTCTACTCTCCTCTCTCCTTCCCTCTCCTAGGAGTAGGAGGAGATTATCACCATCTTAAGTGGAAATGCAAAACCACCCATTTTTCATTCTATCGTTTGTATGATCATTTGTTTTTTTTTATGTGCATTTAATATTAGTCTTACTCTGTAAGCTTCCATTAAGTCTTGTAAAAAAGACTTGTAAGACATTTTGACATTTCATAGTAGAAAGAGGGGCCATTGGCTAATGGCTCTTTTCCTTTCGTATCCCAATAAGTCAGCGTAATTGCGAGCCAGCATACACAATACCAGCCATCACTAGTTTTACTATTTAAGCCTGTGCTTTTCCTGCTAAGGCCTTTTGGGTGAATAGGTCTTTTTATGTCATTATTGTGCACAAATTGCAATGTGTAGTTTTGTAGTGTGCTTTAGAATTTGTAAAAAAATTTAGGGATTCCAGTGTTATGTGACCTCATGGGCAACTGCACAAGCAAGTTGCAATTCAAGATGCATTTCTCTGAGGGCTGATGTTGAAGTAACACAGCATTTGTTGCAATGTGTTGATTATGTTTTTTACATAACAAGTCCTTTCAATGCATCTGCATAATAATCACATATTTGAGATGTGTTGGTCTACATTCTCTCATTTGCTTGGTCAAAACTTGAAGTTTGAAAGCTTTTGTTCTAAGGTCTTTAGTCAAATCAAGCCTTTCTGGCAGCCAAGTATTTAGTTAGTCAAGCCTCAACCTAGGGCCAAGTCTGAACTCTCAGGTCTACAGCTCTGCTGAGTCGTGAGGAGCCCTGCAGTGTGACTCACAGCCACAACCAGGGATGCCTCTGTGCTTTTGCTTTAGATTTCTAACCTGTTGACAAAAGGATGATAATCATATCTTTGCTCCTTGTCATCAAAGTCAAAACTTTCCTTTAATATCGTGTCATGACAAGATACAAAACCACCTTGGTCACCCTGCCCCAGTCAATTCTTACCTCTGACAATATTACAAAATCAAAGGGAGTTTTATTGAATGATATATCCATGCACACTGTATGTACTCTCACACAAACAGAGACCGGCTGGCATGCATTCCCACACATACACAAGTATGTACACAATGAACTCTAACCAGCAGTTCTAATCCAGCTAGTAGCTAGATCTGACTTATTCCCATGCGCTGGGTAGCCAGTGTCACTCTGATGCTGTTGTTCTTGTGGTTTCTGCGAGGTATACTGAAGCATTCCTCCGCCGTGTGCTCATCTAAACACTGCTAGTTAAAAAGGACGCGCAGCGGCTTGGGCTACACAGTTGTGGCGGGGCTCCTCTGGGTGGCTCCTATCTGAATGGGGGCTCAGAGCGTTTTGGGTTTCCTACGCATGTCAAGGTAGGTTAGCTGTTTCCAGCACTGGGCTGCTTGGAGGCCCTGGTGGGCTATCACTCACAGCGGGCCCTCCCGTCTCCCTCTCCCTGGATCCTCTCTCCCTCCCTCCACGCCCTCCTCCCACCCACCAACTCGCCCACACTGACGCACAGGCTGTCTTCTGGCTGTCGACCCTGGTTTATATGTCAGGTTTTGCCCTTTCTCCTTGTCTGTGTCTCTCAGACCTAACATCCCCTCCGCTCTCTGTTTTCCACTCCAGATCATAGTGTGTCAGAGTAGGGTTCTCACTTGTCATCTTTAATTTTTCTCCAAATCTATCCTGCTTGAAGTAAACTCTTGTTGCTCTCTAATTGTCTGCAGTCCGCAATAAGCCATAGGGAGAACTAAATTTCATTGCTGTAGGTGTTGCGGCCATATTGACTATGTTTTTTGCTGGAAACATCATGCTCACTGAGGCTGCAGCCCAAGCATATCTTTCCAGAGACGATGAATCACAGTGTACCTTGACTTCATTTTTATCAGGTTACTTGGCTATAAAGTTAGCCAAGCTGAAACAGAAATATGTGGCTGAAATAAAGGAAACATCACCTTTTCTTACTTCTCTGTCCTCTATGCAGTGTCGCTGTGAGGTAGCAAAACAGAGACAGTCCAGTCCTGTCATCTCACTCGTCCACGCCTCAACACATAAATAATCACACTGTTTCCAGGTTTACCTTGCCCGTTAGCGTCCTGCATTACACTAGCCGAGTTACAACACTGTTGCTTAATTGTGAATGCAGGCAGTTTGTGAGTCAAAACTAAAATAACTTTTTGCAGAAGAAAAATAAACTGACAGGGATTTTTCCTGAGAGGAAACCTTTAGTTTACTATATGACATGTTTCTTAATAGTGCTAAAGTGTTCAGTGTTCTTTAAATAAACAATGTGGAGTTTTGCATAGTGGGGCATGAAAGAATGCAGGAGTCTTGCTGCCCCTCTCACACATGTCAGCAATTTGGCTGCCTTGTGTATTTTGGATGTAGAAAAAAAAGGAACATTTCAAAGTAAACGAAAGAAGGAAAGTCTTATCCGCCTGGCAGCTGCACTCCGGACCAAATTGCTTTCAGCTGATGTGCTGCAGCTCAAACTTGCTTGGGTAATGTCAAGTGATGCATTGCAATACTGAGAAAACAACACAGACAAAAAATAAATAAGTAGGAAAAGAAATGCTGGAATGTTCTAGTGCTTATTCAGGCAAAGCCCACAACCCCCCAACAAGTAGGCATGCTAATGAACATTTTTTTTTTTTAAATTTTGCCCTTTTTCCTTTTTCAATATATATTTCACTTTGCATGTTGAGAAGCAAACACTGTAGATGCTGTATCCAATTTAAAATGGCCTTCGTTTTATATTTGAAGCATCTAAGTCACTTACAAAGTGACATATAATCGAAAGGGTAAATAAGGTAATTATTAATTTTTGGTTTACCATCGTCCAGCTGAGCAAGAGTGAGTGCCATTTTTCTCAGTCACTAATACAAAAATCTATGAGCACAGAAGGACAGAGAAAGAGAGGAATAAAATTACGATATAAATGATATTGATACCATTATTCAGAAGGATTTTGATGATTAAAGAAAATTTTTTAAAAGAGTTAAGAAATTTAATATAAAAAAAATAGTTAAAAAAAAAATCACTTTTAGATTGGCAAGGAGACAGGTCCAAATGCGTTGTTAATAAAAGCTAAGAAAATTCTTCATCTGCATATGACACACACATGACATTCTCCTGGACAAAATGGTGATAATATAATTATCAACTATTTCATACATTACATGGTGTAACTACATGCTGGCAACTCAAGCTACCTGACAAACATATACCAAATGCCAGTGCAAACAAACATGTGGGCAAACAAAAGTAGTGAAAATTATTTTTATTTCAGCGTACGTGCACGCTTGCAAGGATACATGGAAATATTAAATCTTCCGGTACATCAATAACAGCAACAAATCCCAAATGCATTGAAAATATGCAGTACATTTAGATATTTTCCACACACACACGCATTGAACAAATAAAATTATGTTTCAAGTATTTTTCAGCAAACTAGTGAAGATTATTGAATTTTGCATCTTCTGGGGAGTGTTTAAGGTGTTGTTACATTTACAGAATGGACCATCTGCTGAAAAATGAGGATGAAATTTTAGCATATGCAGGACTTTATATTTACACATGGAGGTCATAGCATTTCCTTACAGTTCCTGCATGACCGTCTCGCACACACACACACACACACACACACACATCATATTTTTTTCATATTTAATTAAATATTGTGAGCATTTTTTTCCTCCTCTATTCAGCGTTTCCCTTGTCAAGAGTCCAGCATGTAATTTGTTAAGTGCATCTTTCAAGAGCTGCTGGGTTATGTGGGATTTTAGAAGACAATTTAATTTTAGCGAGTTTTAGTGTGTGTGGACACCAGAAATCAAAACTTGGGTAGTTTTTCTATGATACCAGAAGATATTATCCACTACTGGAAGAGAAATAGGGAAAGAAACAGTTGATACTGTTGGAAAGCTATGTACATAGATGTTTTGAAAACTTGGACTTTAGATAATCAGATTGATAATCTTGAGCAATCCAAGTTTATGCCTCTAATGTGGCTTTATTGACTCTTGTGCTAGACACACAACTTCTGTTCATTTGTTTCATGTGCAGAACCCCAGACTTACATTGTATCACTGTTGTATTCATAATCAAAGTTAACTACACATTCCTGTTTATAATGTTATTACAGCTTTAAGTAACACTTCATTATAAATTCTCCTATTTAGCATCCCCAAGCAAACACTTATTAAATGGTATATAACACACTATTATGTAGCTGTAAGTAGATGTGAATGTTAACTAATGTATTTGTACCCTAACTAAGACTCCAGTGGATAATGAATGACCATTTAGCAAAACACAGTCATAATAGGAAAGACATGTCCTCAGCACAGATTTTTTTAATTGTTGAAAAAAATTGTACATAAATAAATCATTTTAAATGTCCTTATAGCTAACACGTAAATTATCTTTACCATTCTGCTTAAAACTGGAAACGTAAAATCTAGGACTTTTTTGGCACCTTTTTTGTCCTGTTTTTATAGGACTAAGCATATAACTTAACTCATAATTGGCAAAAAATTAATTTAATTTAATTTTTTTTTTCAAGGTAGAGAGATAGCATTTTCCCTGTGTTCGACAGATAGATAGAGTAGTAGTGAATAATAGAGAGCAGGGAGACTGAGGGGAATCAGCATGGGAATATTAAGATTGCATTGTCAGAATCATGTACCCCCCTAAGCCCCCAAATACCGCAGGCTAAGCAATATTTAATTTTATCGTGTCCTTCAAAGGAAAATGCATCTTTTTCTCACCGACTGTTGTTAAATTTAGACATGATGAAATAACTGTACTGATGTCTGGCTCATCTCAGTATTTTTGCTCTGACAAAATATTTCCCCATCCGGAGTCGCCACCTGCACACCCATGACTTTTCGAGCAAAAACAACATGCTACTTTTAACCCTGGTCCCGGCCAGCTAATCCAACCAGACTGGTCCGAGCTCTGTTGTGTGACAAGAACACAACAGGTTCACTTACTCTCTCCCAGCCCCAGCTCTGTTTACATTCTGCTGGCTGGGGGATCTGGAAGTGTTTGGCTCAGCTCTGCACTCACTGGGAACTATCAGACAATTCACATTTTAAACTATTTTGATATCAGCTCTGTGGAGAGTTGCCGTTTCCCTGAGAACATGACTTGCCTCTGGGCTCTGGGGCCGGCTGCACCGCCAGAAGAGTAAACAGAGGGAGGGGAAGAGGGAGGCGGGGAAAGACAGAGAGGTTGATGGGAAGAGAGAGAGCGAGAGAGGGAAAGAGAGCGAGAGAGAGGGAGAACATGGCCAGTGTGTGCTTCTATTTTTACAGTAAAAATAAATAAAATCAATAAGTGTAATCGTAAAATCTCATGATTTGAGGATGAATCCAGTGTAAATAGACCATGTTGACAAAATCAAAGTTGAAGATAAGAGACTGAATTCATAATATAGGTCAATGGGGGGAAAAAAACCCAGATATACTATAAATAGAAAAGCACCGGAACGGTGTTTGAAGAGATGAAAATCATCATACTGTATTTAGTGCAGTGTATGGTGGGACTGAGTTCTTCTGTAGCCGGATCTCTTATTTTCAGGTCAAAGGTGCGGGAGTTAGAGGGGGGAACCTTCAGCCCGTGTTAATTAGGTGAGTAGTTCAGTTTCACCCTGACACTGCAGTGCCTGAAGCTGTGTGTGTGTGTGTGTGCGTGTGTGTGTGTGTGTGTGTGTTCGTGCATGCGTGCGTGCGTGTGTGTGTGTGTCTGTTTGTGGAAATGTGCATATGTGTGCTTATGTACAAGGGCTGGACAAAATCATAGAAAGACCTTGTAATAAAGTCAAACAACACTGCAGTTTGAGCTTGTATCGTTCAGCTTTTCTTTAGCCTCAATCTGCCTCAGCGGTGATTAAATGTTTTTCTCTCTTTGAATGAATTTCTTTCAGCCACTGATGATGGGTTCATCTAACTTCACTTGTTTATACTTGTGGTGATATGTGGATATTTAATGAATCAGGTTTCAGATTTTTTTGCATTGTGTGTTTTCAATATGAAAAAAAAGTGTGTGTGTGTGTGTGTGTGTGTGTGTGTGTGTGCGTGTGCGTGTGTGTGTGTGCGTGTGTGTGTGCGTGTGCGTGTGTGTGTGTGTGGACGTGATCAGTGAGCACTGGAAAGTGTGATTTACTAAAGAACTCTACTTAAGTATGGTTTTGAAGAATTTTACTTGAGTATTTCTACTCGATCCTATTTAAACTTTTAGTCCAGTAGATTTCAGAAGGACGTAATGTCCTTTTTACTACACTACTTTTGTTTAACAGCTATAGGTACTAGTTGCTTTTCAGGTTAGAATTTTACTTATATGCTTTGTTATGGAGTACACCCTAAAAGTAAATAAAGCAGTAAGAACTATTACTCAAGCTAAAACATTAAAGTCCTTCTAACATTTAATAACATATTGATAATAATGATCAAATGAAATAATAATATAACTCTAATATGCCTACTCTGCCTGAAAAGTACTTACACTTGCTGCTTTAAGTAAATTTTGCTGATAATACTGCTTAATACTCCTGCTACCACCACCACCACTACTACTACTACTACTACTACTACTACTACTACTAATAGTAATAATAATAATGATAATAATGATAATACTATTACTAATAATAATCGTGAACTTTTGAATTCAGGACTTTTATCTGTAATTTAGTATTTTTATAGCATGTTATTGTGACTTTTACTTAAACAAAGGATCATCAATACTTCTTCAACCATGATGATGTTTTAATGATAAATCATACAGTATAACATAAGACAATAACCTAATATATATGATATTATTAACAACTCTAGCAGGGGCCATTGTACATTATGTTTAGTGTGACTTTTAGTAGCACATTATGCTTATAATATTTATGTTTTAGTTTTACTAAGAACAATACTTGTATTTTTTAACTGCGTTTTAGCTACTTTTCTTAAATAAAGAATCTGAATACTCCTTTAACCACTGGTATATGTGTGTAGGTTTTTTTGATTGACATTTGTTTTGTATGATACATAATCTCAACATTTGAATTTTTCATCTCTGTTAAAAAGTACGGATCCAAAGTAAACTGACGCATTAACAAATAAATTCCAGACAAGTTACCTAGTTTTTCGAGACTTCCCCTGCTTTACAGCACTGCATCATTTTGAAGGATTTGAGTAACAGACCAGAAACTATAGCTGTCTTAAATTGCTTGGTGGTGCCTTGAAAGCTCTATTAAAGCTGACACACACACTGCTAATTGCAAGTGAGCTGCATGAGCCACTTGTGTAACTTGTTTCCCTTTAAATAGTGGTTTACAGCAGCTGCCATAATTGCCTGTGACAGTCTTGACAAAAAACTAAACATTATGAGCTGTTGCACTGTAAAATCCTGGTGTTGTTTTGTCCATTCCTATGCATGCATTTCTGAGCGAGTATACATGCACACGTTGCCAATCCTAGAACCTAAAAATCAACAGGCCCACCTCCTCGGCTTCAGGTTCGAATGACCTATTAGCCAAATGTGTTTATTCAGTGTTTAGTCACTATTACCCTCAGTATGATCCCTGCACTAAAGGGCTAATGGCTGAACCCCCCCCCCCCCAGCCTGACTTCACCGTAAAATAATTGATCGCATGTGAGAGCAACTGGCACGCGTTTCCTCTTGTTTTCCTGCAGAGGTGGTATCATGCGGTCAGGCTGCTTGTTCGATTCAATTCAGTTCAATTCAGTTTTATTTATATAGCACCAAATCATAACATACATTATCTCAAGGCACTTTACAGAGTCGGGTCAAGACCTTACTATATTATAGAGAAACCAACAGAGAATCCCAACATTTCTCAGCACGAGTAAGCACTTGGCGACAGTGGAGAGGAGAAAAACTCCCTCTTAACAGGAATAAAACCGCCGACAGAACCGGTCTCAGGGCGGGCGGCTGTCTGCCTTGACCGTTTGGGTTGAGAGGGGAGAAAGGAGGGAGAGGAGGAGAAAGAGAGGGGGGGGGCAGAAACAGCTGTATATACTGTTGTGTTCAAGCACTATTAGACTGGTTGTTATAATGGTAATAATAGTATGTTCGTCACCGAGATAGCGTGATTGCTTCCGGTACTGAAGAAAGAACAGAAAGAAAGCAAAAGAGAGATGGATGAGAGGGCAATGTGGTTCTCAGTGAGGCACTTGTGGCATTAAATCACACATCTGATCATTTTGATGTTGTCGGTTAAAGGCCAGCGAGCAAAAATAAATTAAAAAAAAAACAAAAAAAAGTGCCCCCCGGAACAAAGCCAAAGTTTACAAGCTGTGTTTCAAATGCTCTGCCATTACATTGGCAGGAAATTGTCCTTTATCAGAAACTAAACTAAGCAGCTTAATTTTTTACCTTCCAAAGTATATCCTATGGGGATAAAGTTTCAGCTGCAGGGAACTTTAACTGTAGATAAAGGGTTAGGTGATGACATCTTATTTCAGGTTTTCTTATTTGGTCTTTTCTTTTTTTCTGTATGAAATTTGAGATGTTTCTCTCCTTGTAGCCATTGAGACTAGATGGAAAAATATTTCCTCATTGATTTTAGCACTGGCTCTGGCTGTGAATTTTTTTTTTTTTTTTTTTACCTTCAGCATTGGTAATGAATACAGAGATGTAATGATAGAGGACGAAAAATACACTCCCAGCTATTTAGTAATAATTTTCTCTTTTTGATGTTGTGTGTGAATTCGTGAGTATTCATTGTGTCCATCCCTTGTAAGAGTATCCTAAGCTTGGAGTGTGTGTTGTCTTGTATGTGAAGGGGCATATGTATGAATATATCCACGCTGTGTGTGTGTGTGTGTGTGTGTGTGTGTGTGTGTGTGTGTGTGTGTGCATGTGTGTCCCCTATATGTTACATTTACCTAAACTGCTGCTCTCTCTTTTTCCTGCTTCACTTTGACAAATTTGCGTTTCCAGGAAGCCTCTGAGGTCAGCGTAGCATCTGTTGCTACTTAGGCCCAAGATGCAGTCATGAGCACTTGCATACACTCACACACACACACACACACACACACACACACACACACACATTCATGGCGCAGGAGCTGTTTTGTTTAAATTACTGAAGAACCACGACCCAATCAGACATGAAGATGTGTTTAAAATTCCCAAAGTGACTTTAAAGTGGAGTCCAGGTCTAGACCTCCAGATTTAATGGGTAGGTTAAGAGTGTGTATGTGAAGGAAATGGATCATGATTTTATGGGGTCTAAATTAGAGATATAAGATAATTGTAGCATTTATATGGCTGAAAATAACAGTTCAGTTTTGTGCAATAAAATAATGCAATATGAATATTAAAACTTTCTTAAAGCTGGTTTCCCCCTTTAAAAAAAATGCCTTCACATAAACAAAACAAAAGCATGACTTCATACTGTCTTATCTCCTTCTCAGGATGTGTGCAAGTACAGAATGTATGCGTTTTCTCTCCATGTATCAGATTACTGACATGCAGACGGTTGTTCATTTCTCAGAGCTCTGGCCAAAGCAAACGGTACACCTGGATAGCTACGTTGGACGCTCTGGTCTGGCCAAAGCCGTCCACTGCATCAGCCCTTCACCCTCAAGTATTTAACTCTGTCAGTTTTCATTCCCTTTCATTCACATCTCTTCGCCCAAAACCGCATTCATGACCAAACATGGCCTGATCCCATCAAAGTGATGCTTCAGAATACCTCAGTGAAACCCTCAGATTACTTCGGCAACACCACAGCGAAGGGGAGAAGAGAAGACGAAGCCCCCTTTTACTCACACGGTTTCTGGAATGGGGATCGAGGAGAAGTTGAGATGACAGAAGCCAGACATGTAGCAAAGATCTGCAAGGGAAAGGGTTGTTGTTCCTGGTTTTTTCTGAAGCCGCAGGAACTGGGCTTCACAGCCAAGTTCCTGAGCAGAACCAATGTAGCCTCAGCGGGTTAAATTGAACACGGAACCGCAGATTGCAGACCTCTGTTTCGCAATGCAGAGGGGTCTGGATTCCAATTAAGCCTCATGCTTGTTATTTCACATTTGTGCCATGAAGAGAAGCAAAGATTAAAATGTAAACATTTGACCTGACTGACTTTACTCGATAATTCAAACACAAAACAGAATGCAATGCTTCATTTATCACCTGTGGCTAAGGAAATAGAAGGTAAACCTCATTCTGTACCTTGTGTTGTCTAGCTGATGGCCTGATTTTCTCTCACCTTCTTATTTACTCTCGCACTGCTGCACGGAGCTTCTGCTGCTGCTGCTGCTGCTGCTGCTGCTGCAAAGCACACGGAAGAGACGTTGAGATGTTAAGATGTTAAGACGCTGCCCCGCAGGGTGACGGACTCACTGCGGCTTGCCGTGTTAACAGGATGGACGTGTTAGAGGAGCGTGGACCACCCCAACGCAGCTTCCCTCGACAAAACTCAACCAGATGTGTAATGAAGGCCAGTGTATGCATGAGGAAGGCGAATGTGCGTGCGTACGTGTGTGCGTGCGCATAATCATTCTCACGTGCGTTGCACTGGGTGCTAATGCAGCCCCCTGTGTGGAAGCAAATGGATGCAACCCATCGATGCCCTGCTCGGTTTGACTGGGCAGTTTCTGCCTGTCCCCTTTATTCCGTCTCCCCCAGCTTTGTCTCGCTCCCCCACAGTCACATTTCTGCGGATCTTACACCACCTCATCCTGCACTTTCCTTTTTGTCGGCTCCAACATTTTCTTTTTCTGTTTGTGGTGTTTTAGGTTCTTTTCCCCCTCAGGGCTTACATGCGGAATTAATTTTCATATTCCCTTTCCATGATTCCCTTTCTCCAGAAATCCTCCTCAACTGACGGCCTTCTTTCCCCCTTCCCCTCCTGTACCTCCCCTCCACCCTCTCCTCCCCTTCATCCCCTCATCCCTACCTTACAGCTGTTGTTTTGGATTAGTCAAATAGCTCCTGTCAGATCCAGTGATCCCCCTCCTTTGCCACCCACAGAGCTGCACCGCACACTCCACTCACTCCCTGCCTGTCTCCCCCTCAATCTCTCTCCCTGTTGTGCACGTGCACACAAACCCTATTGACATTTCTGACAGGTGCGTGTCACGGTGTCTCTGTGGGCAGGGCCTTGAGGTTGCCGTGGTTTCAGGGGGCACTCCGAGCTTGCTTTCTTTTCATCTCCAGGAAGGCGTGACGATGCTGGCGTACCACTCACACCTCTCAGCACAAAAAAAAAGAAAAAAAAAAAGGGCTTGTTGTTCTAAACCGGACAAGGAGCGTCATAAATTCCCAAGTTTTTACTTCTCTGGAATTCACCTCTCTTTTCATCTGTTCCTCTCTTCTTCTTCTTCTCGCGGAGTCTTTTCACAGACAACTTTATTATTTTTCTTTTTTTTTCCTTGTGGAATTTTGACAGCTGCAGGTCTGGTCACCCATGTTGGGTGAGACAGACTGACACTGAAAAGGGGTTTGACATGATGATGGCAGGAGTAATAGTGTTATTTCAGTCATTTGAAGAAAGGGAGTTACTGGTTGTGCGCATGTGTGTGTGTGTGTGTGTGTGTGTGACAGAAAGAGAGGGACCAGTTTCAATAGCAAAGCAAAGATTTGCATCGAAGCAGAATTGGAAGAGGTGCTATAATTTGACGGCAACATGTCAGACCCATGATGTTGTTTCAGTGATTACAGAAATAGATTAATTTTAGTTTTGAATTTCACTGATACAGTATAGGGGTGCGGTGCAAAGATAATAAAGGAGTAGCTGTCAGTGTTATGACTGAGTGGCACAAATCTGTCTCCTTTAAAGTTATATCATGTGAGGTGATTTCTTGTGTCTGTGTCTGCGAGAGTTGTGTCTCCAGGTTTGGGTTGAGATCAGCGATTAAATTTATTGTCCATCCAGATTCATCTCATGATCGCAGGTTGCCACGTTTAATTTCATACAGCATATATATATATATGTCACGTTTTTTTAAAAGGAATAAAAGTCGGAAACAACAGCTACAACTGTTGCAAATATCTCAGTTAGGAAAGATTTATTTATGAAGCATTTTAAAAACAAAAATTATAAAATTCTACAACCTTTAAACTGATAATGTGAGAATTAGGGTACTTTATTTGTCCGTCTCAAGAACAAGTGTTATGGTTAAATCCAGACAGTACAAAAAAATTGTGGTAGGTAGATTATGAATGAGACTGTGAAGGAGGGAAATTTCAGTTATTCAATCCATCCTGATTCGGACATAAATATACGTACCAAATTCTGTGGAGAGTCATCTGATAGTCGCCAACCACCAGGTGTTACTAGAAGAAAACTTATATTTCAGTCTGGACCAAAATGCTGACCGACCAACAGGCCTTCATTGCGATCCCTTGAGCCATGCTGCTAGTGGCTACAAAGCAAAACTCCAGCTAGAAGCATATTCATTGTAGAAATGTCCTCGGTGTGAGTTGGTTTGGAATCGAGTCATCGGTGATTAAAAGACTTAATTCACCCGTCATCCACCATGCTCACAGTTCTATTTTTCTGAAGACTGGGCTCTTTCCACTTGTTCCTTCTTCACATGAAACTTTGTATGGTTTTAAAACATGTTTGTCTCACTTGCGTACAAGACGCACACTGTAACATGTCGTGCTAGTATGAGAAAATTTAAACTGACCTGCTGGCCTGCTTTCCTGCATCATACCCTCTATTCAAATCCAAGGGTTCCTCCAAAAAGGTGTTAAAACTTTGCATAAAAACAATGTTCTTTCAGCGAGTCTACTGTCTACTTTGTTTCCAGGCAGGCTGCACATATCAAGCACGGTAGTTGTCAGCTCTTTATGGCTGTGTAAATAATCTATCAATCACACACACACACACACACACACACACACACACACACACGCATGCTCTCACACACGTATACACACATACTGTAGATTGATGTGGTGGCTTTAATCAGCTAAACAGCTCTGTGCCAATGAAAAGTGTTTCTATCCAGTTAGCAGACACTATTATGAAACCGTCAGAGTTGTACAAGCTGGATATGTCTAGAGAGATTACTGAGCTTTGAAAATATAGATGTGAGTTTTTTTTAAAATTTCTCTCTTTTTGATGATTTTTAGATAAATGCCACAAGGTCATTTTTTTAATGCAAGATTTTAATGCTTATGGTGAAACTGAAGCATTTCTTATTTAACCAGAGACTTCTGGGCAACCTCTCCATCACCTAAGATGCTCCTTGTCAGCAAAGCTCTAAATTTACGGCAATAACATCTGGCCTCCTCTTTTTCCCCTTCCTCTTCCTCCTTCGCCTCCTCTCGGCCTCCTCTTTCCATCCTGGTGTTTTCTCTCCATTGGCCCCCTCTGCCCTGCCTTCTCCTTCAGATGAGGGGACCTCCTCCTCCACTAGCAGGCTTCCTCTGTAAGACAATGGCAGGGGCAAAGGAGCTCTGTGTGCACAGAGGTGTGTGTACTATGGTGTGTATATGTATTATAAGCTGTTAGTAGCATCTGTATATGTATTATTTTCATGTTTTTGTGTCTGTGAATTTTTGTTGTTTTTGCGCATAATTATGTGTATTTTTGTCGATAAAATCCAAAATTTTTGTGTATGTATGCAAGCATGTAGATTTATGATGCAGGAAACAGCAACTATGTCATTGTAAAACAATAGAAGATTCACCGCGTTACTGCGAACACACACACACACGCAGGCATATACACACATGTGCACTCTTTTGGCACTCACTTCTCCTGAGACCTCTCTGCGTCCAGCACGAGGAACTCCCTTCCTGCTGAAATGCTGGCAGAAAGACACACACACACACACACACGCACGCACGCACACACACACACACACACACACACACACACACACACACACACACACACACACACACACAACCACACACTCACACACACACACACACACACACACACACACACGCGCGCGCGCACACACAACCACACACTCACACACACACACACACACGCACACACACCATCAAGATAAAGCTTCAACAGACATGCATGCTCTCTTCAAAAGTAACAGTAAAAAATATATATAAGAAAAGAAAAAAAGCAGGGAGACAGGGCGTGAGGATAAAGGAAATAAAAGTGAGAAGTCTTGTATATCCATGTATGACCTGTCAGATTTATTTATGAGATTACGGCTGTGAGAGGACAAAGAGAAAAGTGTCAGGTATGTGCTCCCCTCATACATCATCTAACTGCCCCTTCCTACCTTGATAAACTAGGTCATATGCAGCCATATAGGAAATCACTACATTATTGTTGCAAAGAAAATTATAGATTTCCAGCTTCTTGTTCTTGCCTGTAGCCTGCCAACTGTGTGTAATCTTCATGAGACAATAGCCTGGAATACCAGCGTTCTCTCACGGAGGTATAATAATCTTTCTTTTCATGTAACCCTTCCCCCCTCTCTTTCCACGGAAGCACTGAAGGCCCACTTCAGACGGGCAAAGATGCCGTAGCCACTTCCTCGTCCCCTGCGCATGAAGCCAGTCACCCCGAGATAAAGGTGATATAAAATACATCAGATTAAGGTTGTTTCATTGAGCCTTTCCTCCAATTCTCTTCCCCAGTGCAGTAACAGTCAATCACCTGCATAAAACAGCCTAAATATAGGGTGTAAGACTTGTTACACCACTACCCGCAGCCACGGCTTGTAATTGAAACTTTTCCATTCTGTTTTTTCTTCTTCTTCTTCTTCTTTTTTTTTTTAATGCTTTGGCTGCTGAGGGGAGATTGGCAGTTCTGAGTGGCCAGCAGATGAAGCGGCTGGCACGCTAATGAATAGAACGCTGATTGCAGGATCCCCAAGATGCAAATTACCGTGCCTGCCACCCCTGACGACCGGCAATTACTGGGCCGCCGCCGCGGACGCCTCCTGCATATTCATCGCACCCGCTGGGTATATTGATCAACAACTTACTTCAAGCAAGAAGCACTGAAATGTATCATTTCGCTCAGTCAGTGCTGAAAAAGCACAGTCTTTCTATTCCCGTAGTCAAAATTGACTAATATCTACCAAAGCAAGCCCTTCAACATTTAAGGAAAAATTATTTTAATCAGTCTCAGGTATAGGCTCAACCACTAATGTGTCAGATTCAAGAAGAAGTGACAAAACATGTCATTAATTAGAAAATGGGCTTGATTCAAATGTGAATTTCTGCCATTGCTTAATTTAATTAACTACACTTAAAGTTCCCTGCCCCGAGTAAAGACATATAGCTTTAAGTTTTTTCTTTTCTTGACATGTATTTCAGTGTTTTTTTGATTCATTTTGAACAGATATCAATTGATCTTTTTTTTTTCTTTTTCCAAACTTAATTTACACCACTTATTCTTATAAAAGATTAGTTCAGTTTCATTTAGTTTCAGCACGCTTTATTAGTCTTTAAAAGTCAGAATTACTGTATGTCATTATAATAATAGCTGTTCATTAGGGACTGTGTCAAAGTGTTTTTCCTGTTTTCATGCTGCTAATACACAGCTTCAGTTACCCTGTTATTTCAGCTATGTATTTAACCCTGTACGTGACAATTGAAGTTTTCTTGTTTGAATTTACATTTTTTAAATGATATTTTGGAGAGCATACTTTCTATGAAATCATTCCTGTGGACACACACACACATACACACTCACACACACATACACACACACATACACACACAAAATGCAGACTGGGGAACATGACATATGAATATGAAAGAGCTTGTTTCAACAACAACGGAAAAACAAGAGTGCTGCCAGCAGTTAATGGGACCAAATGAAGGAAAGCCGAGCAACATCGGATTTTTAGCTCTGTCTCAAAACAAACATCCCAGTGATCACATTAGTGATGGATCACAGAGCTGTATCATCATTGTCTTGGGTGTTTTGTCTTGTTTAGGGGCTCCATCTAAGTCATTTTCACTTAAAAAAAATAAATGACAAAAACTTCCTTGATCGATTCCTTGAATGATTTTGATATTTTTTTGGTCCCAGCAGCATCGCTGTATTCATTTGGTTGTCAATAGTGATCAAAGATGTCACAATGTGTGCAGTTTATATATTCATGATATGAAGAACTTACAAACAAAGATATACTAACATACAAGGACTAAATCCCACCTAAAAACCATCTTTATCAGGAGGGTCTGAATTCTTTTTTATCACGCAGGCAAGCAGCAGGAAATGTAGTTACAGTGAGAGAGGTGAATGGCTAGATTGATCTGGTAGGGGGCAAAGATCTGCTGTTGGGCCCCAACTGACCCCAAACCTGCCCCCGAACTGCTGTCCTGCATCGTGTATGTACCCTCTCAAGTACCCATCTAGTATAGTAAACACAGCCAGCAACACATGCCAGGTTCATTATATGACCAGAAACCCAGAGATCAACTGGTACTACAGTTTGAAAATCAGCCAAACACTAATTTAGAATAAAACTTTAGTTCAATGAATCTAAAGAAATCATTTACATTTATGTTATTGTACATTGTCCCTATAACAAATGGTGTATGATAAATGAATAAAATACTGGGTTAAAACCACACACCACACACACACCCCAAGTTTACATGGTAAACTATTTTCTAACTCTTGTCCTACACACTTCAAACCAGTGAGAAAAACAAAGCAAAAAGATGAAATATAAAATATCTTTCATGTCAAACTGTTCCTGTTTTCAGCAGCCTGATTTCTGACACTGGGAGATCATGGGAAAACTTCCGATTAAAAGTGCTGCCGAGATACCATTGAGCAAGGCACTAAAACCACATAGCTGTTAGATCGACTCATCCGTCAACAGAACTGCACTCGCACGACTAAGCGGCACCCAAAGGTGTTGCCCTCCCTCCTTGTTCTGCTACTTCCCCACACTGTGAACAGGATTAGAGTGTGTTTCACTCTTAACACACAGACACAGACACACACGCACACACACACACAGACACACACACACATACACACTCACACACACATACACACACACATACACACACACACAAAATGCAGACTGGGGGAACATGACATATGAATATGAAAGAGCTTTGGTTTCAACAACAACGTGAAAACAAGAGTGCTGCCAAAGCAGTTAATGGACCAAATGAAGGAAAGCCGAAAGCAACATCGGATTTTTAGCTCTGTTCAAAACAAACATCCCAGTGATCACATTAGTGATGGATCACAGAGCTGTATCACTATTGTCTTGGGTGTTTTGTCTTGTTTAGGGCTCCATCTAAGTCATTTTCATCTCTTAAAAAAAATAAAATTGCACAAAAACTCTCCCTTGATCGATTCCTTTCGAATGATTTTGATATTTTTTTGGTCCCAGCAGCATCGCTGTATTCATTTGGTTGTCAATAGTGATCAAAGATGTCACAATGTGTGCAGTTTATATATTCAATGATAATGAAGAACTTTACAAACAAAGATATACTGAACATACAAGGACTAAATTCCACCTAAAACCATATCTTTTATCATCAGGAGAGGGTCTGAATTCTTTTTATCACGCAGGCGTTGGTGTCGGAAGTTACAGGAGAGAGGGTGAATGGCTAGATTGAGATCTGGTAGGGGCAAGATCTGCTGCTGGGTCTCTAACTGACCTTTCTAACCCGTTTCAACTGCTGTCCTGTAGCATCGCAGGCGTACCCTCTCAAGTACCCATCTAGTATAGTAAACACAGCCAGCAAATACATGCCAGGTTCATTATATGACCAGAAACCCAGAGATCAATCTCATTGGTACTACAGTTTGAAAATCAGCCAAACACTAATTTAGAATAAAAAAAATCTTTAGTTCAATGAATCTAAAGAAATCATTTTACATTTATGTTATTGTACATTGTCTCCTATAACAAATGGTGTATGATAAATGAATAAAAATACTGGGTTAAAAAACCACACACCACACATATTAATAACTTCTAAGTTTATGGTAAACTATTTTTCAACTCTTCTGGTCCTGGCTAGCACACTTCAAAACCAGTGAGAAAAATGACAGAAGCAAAAAAGATGAAATATAAAAATATCTTTCATGTCAAACTGTTCCTGTTTTCAGCAGCCTGATTTCTGACACTGGGAGATCATGGAAAACTTCCGATTAAAAAGTGCTGCTTCGAGATACCATTGAGCAAGGCACTAAAACCACATAGAAGTGTTAGATCGACTCATCCGTCAACAGAACTGCACTCGCACGACTAAGCGGCACCCAAAGGTGTTGCCCTCCCTCCTTGTTCTGCTACTTCCCCACACTGTGAACAGGATTAGAGTGTGTTTCACTCTTAACACACAGACACAGACACACACGCACACACACACACAGACACACACATACACACTTCGTTCCCTTTCAACTTTTCATACACTCACCAGCTATGCATATAGATCCATATCTTAAATATTACCAACCCTTCTGATAATGATCTCCACACACATGCTGAATGGTCTGACGTGTTTCTGTCACACAAAAGCAACCTGCACTCAGGCGGGGTTGGGTTGGGGGGGGTGGAGGGCTATAAATGGAGGAGGAAAAAAGAAACTGATATTTAGAGCAAAAGAAAAGAAAGAGCAAATGCAGGTGCTGACCTCCAGAGTTGCTCACATATGTCGTTATCTGTGTGTAATTTCTCTGCTGCAGATTCTTATCATCTTATCAGAGAATGGCTGGTGGACTAAAGTCCGCCCATCAAACAGTCACTCGGGGCCCAAATTGCATCAATCAGGGTCTGGAGTGAAGTGGCGCTTTGAGTTCCTTAAATTGGTGGAATAACAAATCTACTTCCATTCGTTACCTTAGATTTAAACTTTGATGGGGAACTGTGAGAAACAGAGCAGGGGCAATGAATAAACGGTAGAAATATTGAGTTGAAAAAATTAAAAAAAAACAACCTCTGGGTGAAACCATAGGCTGGTTATGTGTGTAACTTGTTGCTGTTTGAAAGAGTTCAAAGATGTGATCCTATTTTTCATTTTTAAAAAAGTAATTGATTGATAACAACAGATTGCTTTATGCATAATTAACAACAGACTGTTTTATACATAATCTGATGTGCCTTTCAAGTTAAACAGATCTTCAGAATTTATCACACTTCAAGAAATGTCTGACTCCTTTTTATCATTTCCCTTTGCCATCATTTGCCACAAGCTTTGGGATATAACATCGAACTTCTATGATCTGCAGTGATCCCATTTAGATTTTCTCATTTACATGTAGATAATTGCATGGAATACATATTAGAGTATAGTAGAATAGCCCTTTAATGTCCCCAAGGGAGCAATTTGACTTTCACACGACATTACATGAAAAATAAATAAAGAAAAGTACTGCAAAAATAAAAACAGCAAATAAAAAATTATGCAAATACAAAGGTTAATGCAGAAACCACTGTCATCATCACTTGAGTGTTGATAATGTTTAAAGTGAGACCTTTCTGATAGCTGACTTTTGACTTGTCATTTTTAGAAAAGCACTTATAACAATGGCTCTGTTCTATTCAAGATTCCCACCTGATGATATGGCAGTGAGCTTGATACTCCTTTTTTCAGGTGGGTCGCGTTCTGCAGGCTCAGAGAAACGCATTTTCACCAGCTTTCAAATGTACTTTCTGGGACCCAAAACTGTCCTGATCAGGGTAGTAACGCCACTGATGAAGTTTAAATACATCAAGAACGAGCTTATTTGGCTTTGGACGCTTGCTCATCGTTGACTGAACCTGCCTGTCAGCCAGCCAGCCGACGCGAATGCTAGTGGGTCCTGCCAGAAGCAGATTTGTTACAGGAAATGATCACTTCAGGAGCAAAATGACTATTGAGAGGCGTCAGCTTGATTCTCCAGTTGTGTGAATTTTTTATCTCTCCACAACGTCCCTTTTTTTTTTCAGGACTTTACCTGATACAACTCACAAAACAGTTTATAAAACTCAACAGTAAGTCTCTCCAGAGTAGATTTGTCTTAACTGCTTGTATATTAGCTATGGCTGTCACATTTATGTATTTGTGCTTTGTTATGACTTTTTTGCTGCCTCCCTCTGCACCCTGTTGTGTCATTAACCTACAGCACAGTATTTCCCTGCAAATTGATGGATTAGATTTTGCGCTTTGTTCATGTCCTAAGCTGTCATGCTGATTTTAGTGTGAATGCGATATTCATACTCATTTTTCATCACTGAAATAAACCATAACATTTTCTGTCTGTTTGGTTTATTATTTTTTCCAGACTATGAAAGGGACGACCTGGCCCCGGATGTCATCAGTGCCACAATGTAAGTGCTCTTCTCTGTTTTGGTGTGTGCATATTGCTGGTGTGGTCACATGATCGCTTGTGACAGGGGTCATGAGGGGTCAAGTGGGGTCATAAGTAGTATCCTGACATCCTGCCAGTCTAATCACCTGTTTATTTATTTAACAACCAAACTCTGATCCAAACTGACTGAAGGGTTGAGAGTGAGAAGAAAGAGAAGGTGAAAAAGTGAAAGTAAGAGAAAAGGTTGATTTAGGTACAACCTGATCATGGCTGATCTCCTGTGTGTGTGTGTATGTGTGTGTGAGTGTGTGTGTCCCGTATTTAGCAGTATATTTGGTACAATGTGCTAAGCACCCCTTGTTTGCTGTTAAGTTTGGATTTGAGTATTTCACCCACTGTAAACACAATTTTGCTTACTGAGGAGCTGAAACCAGCTCATATAGAATATATGAGCTGAATATATTGCAAAATTAGCAGATGGTGAATATAAGATGACTTTAACAACATGAGGGTTGAAATAATATATTTCTTGGTATTTGAATTCCTACTCAAACCTGTTATAAATGTCATTTTTCCTTTCGCTGTGAGAAGAAGTACATGTAAACATTCAGGTGGAATAAAAAGGAGTGTGTAGTACAAGCACTATATTGGCATAGCTTGTTGCTGCCCTCTTTTGGAAAATACCACCAATTTTACTGTACATGTAGCTTGTATTTACCAGCTTCCACCACATAGTGGAGTTAGACTGCAGCTGTAAAACTAGTGATCTTCGGCTGGTGAAGGACGTAGTGTGATTGGAATATGCACCGAGGCAATGACAACATTTTTTCAATCAGTGTAGATGGAATATTATTGTAATAATCACTTACAATTCAGAGGGTTGTTTTTTTAAACATTATTATATCGATGTATCCCACTTGAACTTTACACTGTTTTGCACTCGCATTTCCATTTCTAGGCAGGACGATGTTGTCTTACAACATGGTTTTTAAAACACAAGATCATTATCTTCCTTTGAGTTATTTATATAACATCTTAAATCGTAATGTCTTAAAAAACTAAGTTTTACTGATTTCTCCTTGTTGATTTAAATCCTTTATATCTATAAACCATATCTTTGTTTTTTAGCATTTTTTGTGTGAAGCACACTGATTGATTAGAAGTTCCATACAAATAAATGAATATCATTTATCATAAAATGCAAAAGGTTTACTACTTAAGTCACAGCAATATAAACCAAAAATGGATGCAGATCCATAAGTTACTGTAATGATATTTCACAATATAATGTATTATCCCAGTTGACAGCACAACTTTGTAAGACATAAAAAATAAAAAGTAATGATCCAAGATAATAAATATATAGATGTTCATTGATTTCTCAAATTAGAAAATGCATAGGAACAAAATGCAGAATATTTGTGGATGTAGTGCAAATGAGTCATTGCAATGTAAAGAACAATAGATTTTTATTTAAATTTAATTTGAATATCATGCTACATGGGATGCTAAGTGTGTGGGTGGTGGCTCTTGGCACTATACTGGAATAATACCTCTATGTTTCTCTAAAACTTTTGCATGAACAGGGTTCACAAGAGTTATAGTGGGGTGCAAGATAAGAACTAATATTGTGATTTCCATCTCTTTCTTGTGAGGAATATGAATGGGTATGTGTGTATATGTGTGTGTGTGTGTATGTGTGTGTGAGTGTGTGTGTCCCGTATTTAGCAGTATATTTGGTACAATGTGCTAAGCACCCCTTGTTTGCTGTTAAGTTTGGATTTGAGTATTTCACCCACTGTAAACACAATTTTGCTTACTGAGGAGCTGAAACCAGCTCATATAGAATATATGAGCTGAATATATTGCAAAATTAGCAGATGGTGAATATAAGATGACTTTAACAACATGAGGGTTGAAATAATATATTTCTTGGTATTTGAATTCCTACTCAAACCTGTTATAAATGTCATTTTTCCTTTCGCTGTGAGAAGAAGTACATGTAAACATTCAGGTGGAATAAAAAGGAGTGTGTAGTACAAGCACTATATTGGCATAGCTTGTTGCTGCCCTCTTTTGGAAAATACCACCAATTTTACTGTACATGTAGCTTGTATTTACCAGCTTCCACCACATAGTGGAGTTAGACTGCAGCTGTAAAACTAGTGATCTTCGGCTGGTGAAGGACGTAGTGTGATTGGAATATGCACCGAGGCAATGACAACATTTTTTCAATCAGTGTAGATGGAATATTATTGTAATAATCACTTACAATTCAGAGGGTTGTTTTTTTAAACATTATTATATACGATGTATCCCACTTGAACTTTACACTGTTTTGCACTGCATTTCCATTTCTAGGCAGGACGATGTTGTCTTACAACATGGTTTTAAAACACAAGATCATTATCTTCCTTTGAGTTATTTATATAACATCTTAAATCGTAATGTCTTAAAACTAAGTTTTACTGATTTCTCCCTTGTTGATTTAAATCCTTTATATCTATAAACTATATCTTTGTTTTTAGCATTTTTTTGTGTGAAGCACACTGATTGATTAGAAGTTCCATACAAATAAATGAATATCATTTATCATAAAATGCAAAAGGTTTACTACTTAAGTCACAGCAATATAAACCAAAATGGATGCAGTCCACAAGCACAAAATATTTCACAATATAATGTATTATCCCAGTTGACAGCACCTTGTAAGACATAAAAAATAAAAGTAATGATCCAAGATAATAAATATATAGATGTTCATTGATTTCTCAAATGAAATGCATGGGAACAAAATGCAGAATGTTTGTGGATGTAGTGCAAATGGATGCATTTGCAATACTTAAAGACAATAGATTTTTTATTTAAATTTAATTTGAATATCATGCTACATGGGATGCTAAGTGTGTGGGTGAAAGATGACTCACCCACATGCTTTTTATACTGGATGTACCTCTATGTTTCTCTAAGACTTTGCATGAACAAAGTTCACAAGAGTTATAGTGGGAGTGCAAGATAAAAAAGAACTATTAGCCCAACTAATTCATCTCTTTCCTTATGGGAATATGAATGGGTATGTGTGTATATGTGTGTGTGTGTGTGTGTGTGTGTGTGTGTGTATGTGTGTGTGGGTGTGTGTGTGTGTGTGTGTGTGTGTGTGAAATATGTGTGTTTGGGTGTTTGTGTGTGTCTGCAATATATTGAAACTTTGCTGTGGTCAATATTCACTTCCATTCACTGAACAAACAGAAACACACACACACACACACACACACACACACACACACACACACACACACACATTTGTGGGTGTCTACAGAGTAAATAAATGTTAGTAAACATCTGGTCATTCTGAGGTTTTCCCCTTTAGCACAAATACATCAACCTCATCCTTCAAAGTCACAACTTTTTTAACAGACAAATATTTTGCAATTTTTGAAAATCGAAACTTTAATATATTATGTGTCTGCTAAAACTATTAGGAGAATAATTAGGCAGATAGCGGTATCCTGACCTTCCGGACCTGTTTGACTTGAGCCTCCACAGCCCACATCAGGTTTGTTTCAAAATTGCTTCGACAAGCACGTTTTCTGTGTCTGAGTGACTTGTTGAATATTTTATCTCCAAAAGGTAGAAAGAGGGTTAAGTTACAGGAAGATGATAACAGAAGGGCTCCAAAGAGCTGCAGGCAAGGGCCCAACCCTCCTGCATACAAACAGTAAAGGGATGGTAATGATGATGAGCTATTTACTGGCATAGAGAGGATGTGTTTATTGTGATCAGAGATGCTGTTAGGTGGAATTCTATATGATGCACGTTCACTTCACTCACAGAATTTAGCTGAAAAGAATATGTTGGTATCTTGTCCAAATATGCTCCAATTGTGAGTATTTCATTTTTTAGTATTTAAAGCTGCACTTTTTATATTAACAATGGAAAAAAATGATTATGTATAACGTGAAAGGGGTTGCACATAGTGGTAAACCCAGAGAGAATTATCAACAGAATCTGGGGTTTCCTTCAGTTGCATGTAGCGTTTAAAAGTCTTTAGGCTTATTATTTTTGTATTATGCCCTGAAAACTTTATTGCTTTGGTTCTGCGTCACTGCTCTCATCAACAGGCAGCTATTTTCAGTGAAAATATTCAATTTTTTCAATAAGGAGTTGGTAGAGACAATTACAGAGCAAAAAAGAGAGTTAATATTGGGTTTTATTCATCAGGGGATGAGAAATGCATCTCAAAATAATTGTTAATGTTGCTCTGAGTCGGAATGTGTAACAGGAAGGTACAGTATCAACTTCATAAGGTGATATGTCGGTGTTCTGTTTACAGGTTGCTGTGGCACTCCCAGAGGATTAATTCCCAAAAGCTCATAATGGATTTTGCTCATATTTATTTCACTTGAACATTTGACCTTAACTGTGCAGAGTATTATGCTATTTTCACATTCCCCTGCCAAAGGGGAAAATTCTCAAGAACTAACAAGGTCATCAAGAATATACATGCTACATTTTCAATGCAACCTTTCCTCAAGACTGTGAATTGGACTAAACACACCTCCTGACTAGAGTTAGCTCCTCCTGCTTCCTGCACACCTGCATATAAGCTCACCTGTAGCACCAGAACCTCCCAGCCTCCTGCATTCCTGTGGATCAAACCCTAACTCTATCTGAAGAAAATCCTGGTAAGCTGGATATTTTTCATTTTTAAGATTTTTTTTTTTTTTGATATTTCAACTTTTTTTAAAATCAATTATTTAATTAAAATTCAATAAATATACTTTTTCCTTTTATTGAGATTAATTAAGATAGTTAAGATTATTAAAAAGTGAAGCAATGAACTCAATCAAATCTATAATGGGATCAAAAAATGCTCAAGCAAATTAATCTTTTTTTCTTTACCAGCAAAACCACCTGTCAGCAATTACTGGGATGATTTAAAAAATGAAATGAAAGTCTGTTTTGTGCAGAACAAAGTGCCTCCTTGTGAATATTTTGCCGATCATTTTCCCAAGCTCTATCTTTCATCTGAACAAGGACCGTCTGTCTCCTGCTGGGTCCTTTGTAGTGTTGTGGGAACAGTGTTGTGAGGATCAAGTGACAGAGAAGACAGAGAGGTTCCCTTGACTGCTAATCTGCCACTGAAACCCTGCTGAGAATCACAAAAAAGCAAGCATGCGCAAAAACCTCAACCCAACATACAGATTCACACACTCACACACACATACACACACACGTATACAGACAAAGATACCCTGTCCTGTACTAGGTTTGACATCCCTAACAAGAACACTAACAAGTCTTGCTTGGAGTCCAGAAAGTAACGGGATCAAATGTTAAACTTACCATCAAAAAAAGGAGGAAAGAAAATAAGGATTTCAAATACGAGTATTTACGTAAAGTTGCATCAATAAAATGTTCTTTGCATTTGAACTGGAAAGAAACATTTATAAAAAACGGGTTTTATATTTCAGAATGTCAAGCTTTTTTTAATAACATTTAATCTTTATGAAGAGCCATTTTTCTTCATTTGTGCTTGTTTCGGTTTTCATCAATTCTCCAATAGTTTTCTCTCAAATGTAAAATGAATCTTATTATCATGGTAATAGACTACATTAGAGTGTCCTCAGCCGCGGGGAGGGGCTCTTCTTCGACCCAGGGCTGAACTGAACTGAACTCATTTACACATTGATTTTACACTGACTTGAGTTGTAGTTGCATTTGAACAGAGCTGGAAATGACAGACTGAAGTGACTCTGACCACAAAGTCGGTCATCTCTTCCATGCAGATGGTTGGTTCGAATAACCACTAGACTCCCTTCATCATTTTCAGTGGGCGTTCAGCGGTCTTGAATATTAGGTCCTACTTGTTTTTCCATTAACGTCTGGCCAAATGCTTGAATAAAACCCCTTTGCTTAAGGGCCACAAAAAAGCTCTTCTGCAGCCACATCTCATGTAACAGTAGCTTTAAATGACTGCAATAGGTCAAACTGTCTGGCATTTGAAGTTATATATTTTCCTTGTGACATCTGTAATTTAACATCCAACCACTCTCTCCTCAGAGAAATTGACCTGCAAGAGCTGTAATACAAGTTACATCTGTGATTGTGCTCTTGTTCTGTTTCTCTCTACATGTTTTGCCTCCGTCTTGCCTTTGCAAGTTCACCAACACAGCAATATCTAATTCCCGGTTTCTGTGCATTGCTCTCCCTATTTCCAGCTCTCACAGCCACCCATCATGACCTCTAGTATGTCGGTGAGAAGTTACTCTATGGGCCGCCAGCCCTCCTTTTCCAGCCGTTCTCTGATGGAGACTGGCCGTGCTCGCTCCCGTGCCTCTGTCTCTTTTTCAGCAACCAGCCCGCTGATCCGTTCAGCTTCTATCAGCCAGGATCTCAATGGGCCAGTCAGCCTCCAACTTAACGGTCTGCACGGCAACAGCACTAACGAGAAGGAAGCTATGCAGAGTCTCAACAACCGTCTGGCCAACTACCTTGACAAGGTTGGATACATTACACAGCACATGCAATGTTAGGCTGCTGGTAGGCAGCCAAAAATGTGATGGGTATATCTCAGTATTGCCGTGCAGACAAGGAAATGAAACTATTAGCAGCAGGCTGAAATACTTTGATCATTGAACTCTCTTTCTTCTTGTCCTGCAGGTGCGGTCACTGGAGCGCTCCAACGCAGACCTGGAGATGAAGATCAAGCAGCTGATGCTCGACCGAATTCCCAAAGGACATGACCTTGATTCCATGATGGCCCAGGCTCATGCTGTTGAGCAAGAGGTAGACATTAGGGAACATGCTACCGCACAAACATAAATTTTAGAGAAAGGTCCGTTTAAACAGCCAGATTTCAAGTTCAGAGTTTTTAATCAACAAAGCACAAGGTTATGATGACTTAGGTTATTTTACATAGAGAGAACATTAGTGCAAATGTGGTGTCTTATTGCAAGAGCTGCACCATTACTCAGAGGCCGAATTTGACCTGAATTTGAGCATTTGTATACAAAACACAGCCATGGCGATGTTAACAATTTTTTTAAAGCTATTTTTACTGAAAAAAAATAGTTACAGGTTAATAAAGTTGAAATGTTTGACCTTCTTGGACAAGGATTCAAATTTTCAGGTGTCTTGTAACCATTAGAAATGTCACTACATAAATACTTATGATCTGTTGATATAAGTGATATAGTAAAAACACAATACATAAAACAACAAATGTAGAAAAATGTATTCGTGTAATAGAGTTCAGTGTGAAGACAGAATTTAATGACGGCTGCTGGATGTCTGTTAAAACATTGTTACGCCATGTTAATATTTGCCAGGTGAGGAGGAAGACTTTGGAGAATGCTCGTCTCATGTTAGAGATCGATAACGCCAAACTGGCTGCTGATGACTTCAGAATCAAGTGAGTGATTAATGATTACATTATGCAGGAGACAAACTGAAACTGGTTTTGCTTGTTTGTATTTCTTCATAAGACTTACTGAGACCTTTAGAGTTTAATCTATGTCATTGTTTGAGGATGTAGTCTGAGGATATAGTGTCTGACACAGCGTGGCACAGTGTCTGCTACAGCAACTGACTGATATTTAATTATAACATTTTTTTTACATTTAAATTGCAATATTAGATAAACTGGAAGTCCTTACTGTTTAATGCAAATTGTAATCATCTGGGCTTTAAATGTACATGTAACCTTACACTTTTTATTACAATAAAAAAGAAACTGAATAAAAGCTGAGTATTCTGTCTGCACAGGTAAAGTGTAAACTTGAGACATCTTTCCCATGCTAACTGTTATATACCATGGGGCTTTTCACTGCTATTTTTTCCTTCCTTTACAAGGTGGGAGACTGAGTTGGAGATGTGTCAGTCCGTGGAGCGGGACTGTGTTGCCCTGAAAAAGGCCAAGACTGACCACGAGCAGATCATCGCCTCTCTGAGGGGAGATCTGGACAGCCTGAAAGAAGAGCTCTACTTCCTCAAGAAAAACCATGAGGAGGTAAGTCATTTCGTCTCATCTTCCTTTTGGCGCTCTCTCTCATTCTCCTCACAAACAAGCTGTTTGATATCGGACTGACCCAATTTGATGTACTCGAGAGGTCTTTTTAGAGAGGACAGAAAAGACATGGGGGGAGTGGTCCTCTGGTTACTACGGACAAAAGAAGCAGGTAGATCTGGTTTCACAAACCTCCTCTTTCTGTCTAGTCAGCTGATCCAAGGTTCCCAAACTAATGAAGCTAAGATAAACTTACTCCCTCACACTCAAACAAGTCTGCACAGTTCCAGTTTGTCTAAGAGATTAGAGGCCACTTACAGTACACTACAATAACATGGGGCAAAGACATTACAAACATAAACGGTCTTAGTGTTTGTTAGATTTGGTTTTGGAGACTTTCAGTTTTCAACTTACATTCAAACAGTGAGCAAGTGTAGACCAAACCAGTCTTGTCAATTTTGGCTTTGGTGAATCCCGGAATACATTATGCAAACTAATCATATAAAGGATTCGTATGTTCTCATTTTTGGATTTGCTTGTTTGTCTAATTTGCCTTTATGTGAAAGTTATGATCCTGTCTGTTATGAGGAAATAAGTGACATAACGGCGAGTTGCTCTCTACTACGAGATCTATGTCAGTCCTTTATGGCGAAATAGTTTTAGCGTCTGCGAGGCGTTAACTGGGAAACGTTAGCACAATGTTTTCTCAAATGCTTCCTCTTCTCAAGCAAGGACACAAACACTGCGCATAAAATAAGGAATATATTTGAGATTTATTTTCCAACAAAGGCTTGGAAATTGTTAAAGAATATATAGAAATTAAAACGAACTGCTTATGACAAAAGACAATGTCAGAGAGAGGAGAGAGTGAAAGAGACACACGTGCATGAGCAGGTGTTTACTGTATGTGTGTATGTGTGTGTGTGAATTGAAAGGCCAGAGGTAAGGTGAGCTCTGCCCCATCAACTATTGATGGAGAACACCTAAATAATGAAGATGCCCTCACATCCTCTCTGCCGTCCTGTGGTGTAGGATGTTGAAACACAGACACATCCTGCACAAACTATTATACTCATACATACGATACAACTTTAGGTCAGGGTTGTCTAATGATGAAATGATGCAACCGTAATATTCCTTTCATTCAAATATAATCACACACACTATGACAAAACAACACAGAGTATATAAACTACTTCTCCTCCTGCAGGAACTTGAGCAGATGAAGTCTCGTATTGCCAGAGATGAGGTGAACGTGGAGGTGGACTCTGCCAGCGGGCCGGAGCTGGGCTCTATTCTGTCCGAGCTGCGCTCCCAGTATGAGGGGATCGTCAAGAAGAACAAGGAGCAGGCAGAGCAGTGGTACCGCAAGAAGGTGTGGGGAGAAAGTGCAATTTCTTTCCAATGACAGGGGGATTTTCGTTAATCAAGTGATTCAATTAAATATTTTTACCATAACTCTCGAAAATGAAATGATTGTGTTTTTTACTTTTTGTGTCCTCTCCAGCTGGAGACAGTGCAGAATGAAGTGAAGGAGAGCAATGAGGCTCTGAGAGGAGCCCAGAGCGAGCTGACTGAGAGGCAGCGCTTCCTGCAGACCTTGGAGGTGGAGCTGGAGAGTCTGCACAAACAGGTGAGCTGCTGCAGCTCGGGAGTGTCACGAGTGGAGCATAACCATAACTTCTCATGAACACATCCACAAATACATGCACACACACACGCACAGAAGTTAAATGAAGAGTCATATCATAATGTTGCAGGGTCCTAAGTTAAACGGAGGTCTCCCAATGCCATGTACAAGGCGAATGTGTGAGTTTTCATTCCTTTTGGCTGCAAAAGGACTAATAAGATTGACTCTGAGATTTGGAAACTGAGCAATTCTCCTCTAGTGCACGTAAGTGCAAATTCCAATAATTTGAGAAATACGGTAGGAAGTATTACCTTAGTATTACCTTAACACAAAGCCCTGATGGGTTATGCCGTTGTGTTAAAGAGAGGCTGGCTTAATAGGAGATTTGTCAAATAACGACATCGGATGCTCCTTTCAGATGCTTCGATTCAGTCTCAGTCAGACCAGTTTCTTAACTTGTGCATTTCCATGCTACTGTATCCAATGAGCATCTGGGGAAAACCATCCCCTGTTTTTCTCTCTCATAATCCTGTGTTGACAGTCAACACGCCCTACCACGCTGCCAAGTCACGCGAGGACACTGGTTTCAGTTGCTAAATTGTATCGGGTGAACTTTGGTGGTGACATGGGTAATTACGTCTGAGCAGCAATGTTTGCTTTGGATACCAAGGCCATGTCAGTTCACAGATATTTGTTGAAAATGGTTTGGGAAGTAATTTCAGAATCAGTAGATAATCTTGAAGTTTCCTTCCAACTGGCAAACACCTCTGGAAGCAGGAGGAGATTGAAAGGCCAGAACTTTTTTTTTTTTTTGCAGATAAGGCAGGCCAGCTCTCATTATTTTTCCTTTCTCTTCTCAGATAGCAGCGCTGGAAGGTAACCATGGTGAAACAGGTCAAAAATACCTCTCTGAGATGGAGCGGCTGCAGGCCACGCTGAGCCAGCTGGAGGACGACCTCTCCCAGCTCAGGCTCGACATGCAGCGCACCAAGACCGACTACGAGCAGCTGCTCCGCATCAAACAGACCCTTGAGATGGAGATTGCCACCTACAGGCGCCTTCTGGAGGGAGAGGAAACGTGAGTTTTCATCAGCCTGGTGAAGCCATAACGGAGATTAAAAAACATGAAATGAATGTAGGGGTTATAAGAGAGGAATTCTAGTTTCATTAAAATTAGGTCTTATTTTCACAGATATGGCATTAATGTGTTATTTAACATATTCAAGTTAAGTCCTGAATGTGGTGACATTTCTAAATAGAAGAAACAGGACAACTTAGATGGGAAATTACTATAACTAAAAATAAGACCCAAGTTGTCGTAAAACAAAATTTTTCTTAGGGGTCGAGAGTTTCCAATAACTGTCTGCTAAATATAAAGCTACAGGCAGCAGCCCTTTAGCTTAGCTTAGCTTAGACTGGAAGCAGGGGGAGAAAACTAGCCTGGTTCTGTCTCAGGGAAACAAAACACCCCATTAACCATAAACTTTTGTTCTTACACTTTTATTTTGGTTGAATCTGGGCTAGTTAGCCAGCCGCTGACTCCAGCCTCTTCTTTACTGTATGCAGTCAGAGTGGTATTGATATTCTCATCTTACTCTCTGCGAGAAAGCAAATAAGTGTTTTTCCCCAAATGTTGAACTATTCCTTTAACTGTATTGCTCTTGTATTCAGGTTAATTCAAAGTTAATTCTCATATGTTTTCTTTCTGCCCTTCAGAGTCAAAGAAGTTCCTCCTCCACCAAAAAGTGAGTCCTTTGCTTTGGGTTTTTAACTGATGAAAGAAAGTCGCCATATGTATGTATGAGCAACAGAAAGAAATCCAAGTAGTAGTTTTATATAATAGTATAATAGGACAGCAAATATTCAGTAGTGGTCATTTGTTCATTTTAAGTGTATCTTATCACAAACTTAAGAAAATATCAGGGAGGTAAAATGTGACCAAAGCTGAAATGATGACAGAGATAAGTTATGCAAATTGATCACAGGTATTTAACCAACAGCCGTTGCTTAACAGATAAACACTGTCTGGATTCAAATATACATTTGAGACAGTGTCATAGTGAGACACACCCAAGAGTCCCAGGACAAATGATAGTTTTATGAACTTTCAAACAATGCAAAAACCACCAACAGCTCAGCTTCTATAGCAACAAATGTGGGTGTGAAAGCATTCCTCCTCATGATGTAACTTCGTTTTAGTTTGACTGGCCCACAATGCAGGATTAAAAAACTGGAAGATGCTTTGAAAATGGATTTTGACTAATGACACTAGATAAAGACAACACAGAATCAAAGAGTGTAACATAATACTGTATTAAGAGTGAGACGCAAAAGTTGTGTAATTTAATAGCTTTTAGTGGGAACTGAAATGGTATATGAAAATAAATCGACTCAAATTATCACATCTAATCTCTTTTAAAACTCTCATCTCGTCACGCTGCTACTGATGTTATTTCTTCTTCCTTTCTCTTCCACTTCATATCTAGTCCTATTATCACATTTTGCTCATACATTATCATTTATATTATCATATGATCCCATCTTTTCAATTCAAACATTTTTTTGTATCACTTTTCTTCTCTTTTTAAATCTCATATTATCATCTCTTTTGTCTACATCCCAGTTTACACTTTCTGTAAATCTCATATTATCAAATTTAAACCAGGTCTTTTCTGACCTTATATATCTAATAGGTGTACTGTGTAATGTTATATGTTATTTCAACTCAACTAGTTCCAAATTATTTTTTTTTCCTCATCTCATCTCATCTCATTTCATCTCTCTGTGCAGAGGAGCCCGATGTTCGTACCAGGAAGATTGTAAAGGTGGTGACTCAGACAATGGTCAATGGCAAAGTGGTGGACGAATCCAGCGAAGTGGAGCAAATCGAGGAGATCAAGAAATAGAGGAAGTAGGCGGAGGTAGAAATTCGACAGAAATTTGCAGAAAATGACACTAATTTGCAAAACAGAGAGAGAGAGAGAGAGAAAAAAAATAAAGTAAAGACCAGTGTCAGAATATCACACAAGAGATGAGGTGGGATGAGGTATCAGCATTTTTGAGGCACATTGCTCGTCTATGAATGTTTTAGGTTTTCAGATAAATGTTCTCCTAAGGCTGTTTGTTCAGTGACAAGCAATTTTTTTTTTTTTTGATAAAATGGTACAAGCATAACTACAAACAAATACATCCTGTATTGCTCTAACTGCTGTAGCTATGCAATTCTTATATCAATTTCAAAATGAGATGTGGGTGTGTGAGAGGAACTGACTAACAAGTGCTATACGTTCACAGGTTTTACTAATTATTTGTTGTGTACTTAACCAAAATTTATCAGTGTGGTGAAGTTTACTCTAGTAAATGTAATACATGCCTTTAATCCTTTTACAAGATTATAATCTAATCACCTTTACTGCTTATGTGTTTATATCTGTCTGAAAAAACTGTCCTCTGCATGTTAACTTCTTTATTCTTACTTAGAATAAACATTTTATGGTTTGTAGACAAAATTTTGAAAAAATGGCACCAAAAAGTGTCTCACTGGACTCAGTTGTTAAAGTGTTGCTGCTCCCTGACATTAGTTTTTTTGCTGTTGAGTTGGTTGCATAAAAATCTCTTGACTTTAGCTCAAGCTAAACAGGCATTTCACAGCAACCTCTACTTTAATACAACTATTTAAGATACACATTTTGAAATATGTTTAAGTAACCTATGTAAGTTATGAAAAAGCACAGGTTTAATAAAACATTCCTTCAATTTTTAAAAACCAAATCTTCTAAGACTTTGGGATGTCAGTCTGTAGGCAAGTATCAGTGACTTGAACTGTTCCCAAAAAATCTTTCGTAATTTTAGGATTTTTTTTCTGCTCTGATTATCCCTTAATAAACCTGTCCTACCTGACCACACGCTTTGTCTGTCATGTCATTAAAAACCCCACCCTTACCTCTATCAGCCCTAGAATTTAAGGTCTTGACCTTTTTAGACGTTGGGTCGTTGCACTCAAAAAAACAAGGAGGAAACCAAAAAGAACTGATGAACAAAGGAAGGTCTCAATTCTAACCTGAAAATACAAGACAAGTTTAATACGTAATAGCCCACATGCAGGACTCTGTATCTGAAACCACGTCCACATCAGTGAGGATGAATTCGACAGCTCGGACATTTTCCACCTATGCCAACATTTTCAGGTTGATTCTAAAAGACCATCATCCGACTGGAGACAGAAGAATAGAAATTCTATTACTGTACAAAAACATTTGAGCTCATTACTACACAGTTCTACCACACAGGTTTTTGCAACGTTCAAATTATTCCTGACTCCAGAATCTCAAACACAATTAAACCAATTATCTTTTAGTGGCCTAATCCCACTGTCACTCTACCTGTTTCATATCAACAGATGTGAGGTAAACCTTGAGATCGTAAGCCAACATAAATATTTAGTGTTGCAGTCTAATTCTAGATGTTACATTGAAGCCTCAGAAGTAGAAAAGACGGATGTGATGATGTATAAAAATAATCTGATAACAGGGAATTTCAACCCAAATATCAGTATTATTTTGTCCTAGGATTTACATTTCTAGCTATGGCACAGTTTTCTCTTCACCAAACTTTTCCAGTCGTCTCTCGTTGATACATTTAGATACTGGCTAATCTCTTATCACAGTTTCAAGGGGACATGAATGACCTTTCAGAAGCAGCTGTGTTAAATCTCAGAGACAGAAACTAAATAGCCAATAAATAATTGTGTTATTTTCTAAATTGAGGTTGAAACACAAGACATACATTAGATAAAGTCAAAAACTCCAATCAAAAGATTTTGCACTTTCAGTGACCAACAGATTGGAAGTCCACTCAAAATATGTAACTACAGTTCAGGGAGTCTGTGCCTGATAACTTTAAGACTGCATGTAGTCATAAATAGTATAAACCATGACCATTATAGCTACTTAAAGTCCAAACTATTTTCGTGCTCAGTGTTTAGCATTCAGTGTTGTTCAGCTGCACTCTAGTGGCAAAATCCGAATGTGGAAACTAACATCTAATTTATTCTGTAAATGATTCAATTGCTCACATTCATGTACAGTATATAAACAATGATACTGTACAGAAAGTAGAGAGATTAAACAGTAAATTTCATTATTCTGATGACCAGGTTATTTCTGGTTGAATGCTGAGACATGATAATAATTCAAACTCCAAATGTCAAAAATTTAACAGTATGAAAAGGAGCCTCTGGTTACATCAGCTAAAGTTATTGAATAATCTCGATGTCCTTCAAAAAAATTAAGCCCTAGAAAAGAATACGTCAGTCACAAGAGATTAATTATGACAAAAATATAAAACAATATTAAGGTTTAGCTGTATGATAATTACAGAAGGTCTCATTTCCAGTAAGGTAAAAGAGCTGGTCCCATCAGGGCCTAGCTTGCTGTGGCCTTGTGCCCCCTCATACGCTGTCCCGCTAACCTGTGTATTCACTCATGGAGATTATCCAAATTTCCTGGACTGTCAAAACTCAAACATTTAGCACTTAAATGTTTTAACCATGCATGTTCCATCAGGTGTCCATGAGGATGAAAATGTTAAGAGTACCACAGATGATAAACTGAAATCTGCTTTTATGTTGTGAACGGTATCGCAAGTTGATAAATGTCCACATTGTACTATATTTTCTAAAAGGGGCCAGTGGCATTTAATCCTCCCTGGTGTGACCTTTTATTATGAAAAATTAACTCAACATGTTTCAAATGCATGTTTGTATTGTTGCTTTATAATGATAGAACTAAGACAGAACAAGGCTATTTAAAAAAAAAAAAGTAGCATTAAAATCATTTAATTCAAGGAAAATCTTGGAATTTCCCTTCAAGTCAAAGGAAAGAAGATTTCACTTTCTTCTATAAGAAAATAACAAGATCGCTAGATAGCTGATTATTTGTTCTCACATGTGTTCTTCAAGAACTGACACCTGTAAATGTGGGAGTGTGAAAGTCTTTGTAAATGAGAATTGTTTGACTAACTGTCCTTCGTGAGTTAAGCCAGGACATCAGGTGTTTTATATTGATTCACAGCAAAGCTTGACCATTATTGGCTTTGGCCCATGGCTTTCCAGCCTGTTGCATAAAAAGGATTACGCACCAGCTATAGAAACAAACAACCTTCATGTGTCTTTCTGCCTCTTTCCCAGCCTCTCCCAGTTGAACATGAATGTCTATGATTTTGACGGCCTGCTTGTTCTCCTGTCATTTCCCTAGCAACATTTCACCTGTTGAGTGAATGAAAGAGAACCGTTCCAGCATTAAAATGCTGCTTTTTCTGGCTTGTGAGTGGAGAGCCAGTTATCTTTGTGATGCCTTAGCTCCTGACCCCTGACCCCTGACTAGTAAAGCACACTAAGTGGCCTAACAGTTGAGTTAGCATAATAGGACTAAGGCCTCTGAAGATCAGACCACCAGTAAGCCCATTACTGCTCTGTGTGTATTGTGTTTGGTTTGGGTGCATGTTCCTGGGCCTAGAAGGGATCTTGGTCACTCACAAGGCAAAAGTGCAACATGTTTTCAAGTCTGAACTGCTTACCAATGCTTTATTGGGTATTTATTCCCCAAACAAACAGCGTTGTTTCATATATATTTTTCTGCCTATATATTCATGCTCTTACAAATGAAAGCTTAGAAAGTGAAATTGCGTGCTATTGCTTTGTTACAGCACAAAAAGAACAAAATTCCAATAAATTTTGTTTAGAAAAATATTTTTTTATTTTTATTTTCACATTCATTCAAACACCAGAGCAACGATGATATTTTCCTTGGACAAACAACAGAGGGACATGAGAGAAAGAGGAGAAAATGGATAAAAACAGATGCAATTCTTGGAAATCTTAAAGGCCCAGTTGGGCAAGTGCAGGTTTTTCCCTCTCTTCACTTAATTTTTTTCTTTTTTTCCCCTTCCTCTCATTCTTTTTTAAATTTTTTTTGCATCTGTCCATTTGCTCTGAATCATCATTCTCAAATACACAACATATACACTTTCTCTCACATGCACCCACTCATTATCCTTGTTCTTTGCTCTCAAGCCACCCAGACTGCAGCCTGCTTGCACACGCTCCTGCCCTCCTCACTGTGTTTTCTCTCTCTCTCTTTAGCAGGCTCCAGACTGCAGGACGGGTTGAAACTCTCCAGCCATGCAGATATCCTCCTGTTTCTGACGCACGACACGCTGGATGGCAGGAGGCAGGCCCCGGGGGTTTCTGGAGAAGACGAGGGCGTAGCCATCTTCGCAGCTGCCATCCTCTTTCAGGGTGCGGCAGGCGTAGGTGATGGCGTAGTTGTCGTAGTCGGTGTCGATTACCCAGTAGTTGTCACCTGGTTGGCAGGAAAAGTTAGGATGAAAAGGAATGAGGGAGAATATAAGAGGGATGTGAGGGGGATATGTGTGCACAGCTGACCTCCACTGGACAGGTAGCTGGCCAGTCCCTGGTAGTTCATGAACATCTTCCCGGGGTTGGCAGGGTCAGGGACAGAGTACTGGGCAGCCATGTCAGCACACACGACCCAGAAGCTGCAACATGATGATACAAACATTAGCATCTTTACAAAGTGCAAGCATAGATTGCGATGTTATGTGCACTTTAATTATCTAAAGTTCTTATGTGATGTCTTTGTAAAAGTGCATTCAAGAACACATTCCTGAGTAAAATCCTACCTCTCCAAATTGCATTTTTTCCTAATCCCTCATAATCCAGGGAAAACCCAGCTTGTAGCTAATGCTGTTCGGAATGTGCTTCTAGAAAATTACACCTGATTCTATCTTAAATCTTAAGGTGGACCTTGAGCAGAACCTGAGCACTTTTCTCAACATCTGACCCTGGACAATGAATATTTGAGCTGCCCTCACCTCCCAAGATCTAAAAGAGGTAAAAAGCCTTTACCCTAACTTGAGGGGGTTTAAAGAGAGGTTAGACCAGCTGGTTTATCATCCTTGTGAGTAAACCAAAAGATTGGTCACTTACCCAAACAGAGTGACACGTCCCTTGGAGGAGGCGGTCATGGAGCCGTCATCATCGATGGTGTACTCGGCTGAGATGTTGTCCTGCAGGAACAGGCCCTCTGGATCTTTCTTCTGCAGTGCATACCACTTCCCTGCATACTGCATTGTAAAGGAAAGTCAGATTTCTTTTCTATTAAACTAACTATTAAACTTTCTATTAACCTACATCCCAAGTGTGTGTGTGTGTGTGTTGTGAATTAACTTACCCTCTTGGGGTCAAAGTCCTCTTTGACAGTGAAGCTGTCAACAACACAGGAGGCAGACAGGCAGCGTTCTACGCAGAACACGAAGACCAGAAGCAGCGCCAGCTTAGAGAATCCCATTCTGTAGTGAATAGAATATTGCTCTAAGACTCAGTACCAGAGGACCCATGGGATTAATCTTCCAGGTTGTTGAATGCAAATTTCAATATAAGTTTGTGTATATGTTTCCCTTGTTTAAAACCAAACTTTGCATGCTTGAGGCAAAGGCCAAAACTTTCCACCAACTGCTGATATATACAAAAATGATAAACAGACTATCAATGTATTGAACCTTTAAACACAAAATAAAGAAAACAGCAGCACTACAGCATCTGAGTGCCAATTGGATTTAAGTTAATGGTGGAGCAATACAATAAAGTCTAAATACAATTTCTTTGTTAAAATACCAAAAAATACCAAATTGTAATTTCAGGAAATATCGTTGCAGTATTTCTTCAAACATCAACTTAATACAATATCAAGATTAACACGTCTCTCGCAGAGCAGTTAAAGCTGATAGAACAGAAAAAAACATTACCTCACTTTCGGATGATCCCTATGTACAAAATTGAAAGAAATCCCCAAACTAGAGGGTAAACTGCCTTTAAACGAGTAAAATTTCAGTTTCTTACCTGTTTTGGGTCAGAGTTGCAACGCTGGTTAAAATGCTAACACTGTATGTGGTTATCCACCAGATTGAGTCTTGTATCAGATGCTGCCTTTATATACACACACCACAGACAAGCTTATGGCTGATTTTCATTGCTTGGAACTAAATAAGGTGCTTAAATCTAGAGGTAATCCAGTCAGGTTGAAATCCTTGCTGTAATCTGGCTTCTGCGTTCAAACCTGCCCAAGACTTACTATAAAAACAATTAGACCTTTATGTAACTAACTGTAAGCACAATAAATCAAGCACATGCACACCAGAGCTGATAAATAAACTGTATTTGCACGTGCACAAAATACAGACCATACAAGAAGTTGCTGATTTTACTAAAAGGCTAAAATTGATCATTTAATAATTTAGACTTTGTTGTGGCAAAAAACCACTTGAGCTCTGTTTTCTCAGATGTCTCAGATGCAGGATTTATTCATGCCTTAAAATCAATTAAGTGCCAAGTATATGTCATTTAACTACATGTGAGAGTTTTAGATAAACCAAGAAAGGAATTTTCAGTGTCGTGTGGCCATTTCTGCAGACAAAACAAAAACATACATATCAAAAGCCACTGCCAGTTGAAAACAATGGTACGACTGGCACTAATCCGCCTGTGAAACCAGACGTAAAAAACCTGATCAAAAAGAAACAAGCTTAAACGCTGTGAAATTCAATTATCTAATTTACATTTTTATTTTCCTCACATGGCCTTTTCGTGGCAAAGAGCTATTCAGTCAATGAAGACCAAATTACATTTTAAAAGATTCAACACATGATTCAAGACAGAGAAAAGTTATCTGAAAGATTTTCATAAGTCAGGCTGAATTACAGGGAAATATAAAGGATGTAGAAGAAAGAGAATTTTCTAATCATATGCAACATATATACATTAACTTATATTGAGTTGTAGCTGTAAAAAATTGAATCTTACATTTCAAAGAACCACATTGTTTATATTTATTATTCAGTGCATGCACAAGGATGCTCACATCCCAATCCTGACACAACTGTTTCCAGTGCTTTACATAAAAGAGACACACTTGACACAACAGGAAAAAGGCTAAAAGCAACTGAATATCTTTATTTCCGTTTTGAACTTAAACATCTATTTCATATCAAGACTATGTAAATTACTAATGATATTGAAAATGTATTGCAGGTCATAGGCTACAAGGAACACAGAACATCATCTCATGCCACAAGGAATAATATATTATTTGAGATACTAGACCACCTTGTTATTTTGTCTTTCTGTTGATTGAGCAATCAATTTTTAATTCTCTCCCAAATAGTTGGTAAGCATGTCTACATGTTCCAGATAATGAGATGATCAGCTAATAATAAATCAACACTGATTATACAGTTAGATAAGGGCCTATATACACTATACTGTGTTTTAGAAGGTTTTGCCAACACAAAAGACACACACACACACACACACACACACATGCACGCACACACGCACACTCCACCCAAACTGTCAGCCTATCTTACATATAATAAATGCCAAAGAAGAAGTGTAAATCACTGTAACTATGACTTTTTTTAAATGCATGGATGTGGTAATGCACTTACACATCGATACACACACACACATACCCTCTGTGGTGAACTAGTGAACTCTTACCTGGATTAACCCTGGTCACATTAGATTACTGCTGTCATAATATAATCACGTAGTGACGCCCAAAGTCTTCTTCAAGTCCAACTTTGTCACATGGACGTAGACTCTGTCATGGTGTGTGACTGCAGTCATCACCTTGCAAAAGATTACAGGCCTTTTTTTAACGGAAAAATGTTTAATACTAACATTTCTGCATATAAAAAGGTCTTTGATCTTTTTCTCGCATACACAAAATAGAATAATTAGATGATGACTACAGTCACGCACCGTGAACAGTAAACAGTCTCCTCAATGAGGAAACGGACAAGCCAGTCAAAACAGACAATCTGTTTTTGTTTTTTCCGCTGACTGTGCTGCCCAGTACTATAATCCTACTTGTGTGGCCTGAAATGGCTTGTCAGAAGAATAGACTTACTATGCACCTTTGTATAGCTAGATATCACATTCCTATATGCAAAAAAATTCCATTTATTAAAATTTGTAGGTTAATTAGGGGGCATATAACAAAGGTCATTATTCTGTTTTTCAATACTTTAAAAAAGGTAGGGATTTGATGATGAAATTCCCATGCAGACAAAGAAGTTTTGTGATCCCACATCCATTCTTGAGCCCTTTTACTGTAAAGAAACAGTGACTGATCTTGAATAATTCTATTTATCCTGGAAAGCCACTTATATAAATTAACCTTTGATCTGAGGAAAACTGTGAGCTAGAACATAGCTTCATCAGCACAGCACTGTCCAAGCCTAAGGTCGTGCCCATCAGCTGATTTTGATTGGCTGAATACCCAGATAGGCAAGGCAAAGAGGATGATTACACCTTCTGCTGGTCAACATGACTACTGTGTTTATACCTATTTAAATACCATCACGTTCGGGGACGGGGTAAACTTCCGCTGCCTAAAACCTTAAGCTTATATTGTACCTGCCGTTTACAAAATGCGGAGGTGTTTCCTGGTATTTAGGCTTGTGACCCTGGGTTTGACACGTGGGAAAGGAACAATTTCATGAATTTCACTGTGTATTTCCACTGGGCCGCCATCAAAAACAGAGCTTCCTTCTGTATAAGGTCACTGAACATGTCCACAGCCTTTTGTCGCTAATTTTCACACTGATTGCTTTGGCAATTTGCATCCTTTGCGTATCATGTTAGATTTTTTCTTTAATGGGGCACCCTGGCGGTCAAGGGGGTTGAGGCCGTTCATGAACTGCAATGCCCGGGGACCTTTGATGTGCTGTCAGACCGCATTTACTGTCAGCTCTAATAAAGGCAGAAAATTTGCCCAAAATGGTGAACTCCCAGGAGAGAATGGGAGCCGCCAATCAGCATTATTATCAAAGTCCTGGGAGGACACACAATCAAGTAAAAGAAGTCAAAACACCCACATGAACCAGGAGTGTGGGAGACTTTCATGAGTACAGGTGCCAAGATATGAGTCTGCTGCCATCCTGTGGTGCATGTCAGCATAGAAACTAGTAAGTAGTACGTATAGTGGTAGTATTTAGTGCTTACTGCCTGGCTACTTTAATCACTAAGTCCAAGTTGTCTCATAGTAAGTTTGGCCTTAGTGTAAAATGTGTTTTCACTAGCAAGTTAAAGCCTAAGTTCACATTATATGTCAGTAGAAAAATACAAAACAAAACAACAAAACAACAAAAAAAATACCACTAAAAAAAAAGGTAATGATCACTGTAATTGTTCTTCTTGTACATACCAGCCCTGAGAAGATCCCTTCCTAAAGAAAATCCATTGCAAGCAAAAATGATAATTATATACTCCTTTGTTTGTTTTTGTTTTTGTTTTTTTTACTATAAAAGCACTTTAGGAGGGGATCTCTTCACAGGCAGTATGGACAAGAGGAACAATTGCAGTGATCAAAATCTATTTTAATTTACACGTGTGTGTTAGTATTGACTTGGAAAACAAATATGATCTGTAATTACCATATATTCTGAATTCTATTGGGGGATTAAAGGACAGTGAGTGATGATGAGTGACAACAAACTGGCAAACAAACTAATCAAATATATGAAGCAAAAGTAAGTCAAACATCTAAATTAAACTGAGTGGGGGAATTGTGGTATAAAGGAAAATATATTCTGGAGTGATACTGAGTGTTTTGCTTACAATTGCTAGTGATATGACTGCAGAAATTGGTGTTTAACTGCAATTTGGTTTTGCAGGGGGGGCAGAGCTCAACCCCGGATGATAGACAAAAACATCTGTAAAGACATTTACCATTTTTTACTACTTTGGTCCAAACCTAAATATCTCAACATGTATGAAAGAGATTGCCCATCATACAGAGGGGGGGGCAGGGGTCCATTTGAAAAGCACTGAAATGGACCCCCCCCCCAGCCAAATAACTGCCCCAGCCTGATCCCAGTTCAGGTGATATTATATTTAGATATACAAATGAGATACCACAGGTCCACATCAAATATACCCTCATATCAAACTGACTAACCTCAATCACTATGCCCTCCCTCACTTATTCTATGTCTCTCTCTCTCTCACTCACAGACACACACACACACACACACACACAGGGCCTGCCGTAATCTATTATAGTGGAAGCAGATTATCTATGTGACCTTTTTGTTTAAGGTGTTTATGAAACCTTATTATAGACAGGTCCTCCCTGCTCTGAATGAACGGATTAATTTTCTTACAGAAGCACAGACCATCTCTCTTTTTCCATGTTGTGTCTTTGTGTGTTTCTTGCTGATGGTACAATCTCATCATATCAAATTAGTATCTAGCTTCTAGCTGGCTTCACCCCCTCAGCCTTTTCAGAGAATCAGTGGCGGTCAGTCCTCTGTCTCCTGAATTTAATGATACCGGCCACTGCTGAGGAAACTCAGAAAGTCAGTGCAGGTAGGCTTCATTGAATATTTCGAGTGGAGAAGGAGGGAGAGTTGGGGTGCTGAGATAATTCGTCGGTGTCCTAACTAAATAGGGCTTATACCAGAGGTGGACTTGTTTAATAAGGACTTAAAGAGCTTGTACAAGTAGGCCAACATGTGTGAGACAGAACAGATGCTGTAGATGATGCTTAAAAAAAGAAAAAAAATAAGAGAAAAACATCGTAGATATGTTAATCAAAAAATAAGCATGGATGTGCCTCGTATTCTTTTTCCTGTACATTCTATGAATATTTTGTGATGAAGTAGGGGTTAATAATATTACAGATGTCCTCTGAGAATTTATTAGGAATACAGGCAAACGCAATACAAACGCAATTAATTATCTTTGTTTCAAGAAGCTTTAAAACTTGTGAGAAAGACCTACACTGTACATTTGGTATGAATAAATCAATCTGAACCTGTCACGCACCAAGTCTACAGTAAATCTTAATTTGCACCTAAATACTATGAAAAGGAAAGGGGGGTGTGTTGCTCGAGAGAATCATTTTGAATCATACAGCTTTTTTTGTGATGTGTGCTTTCATAACAGGTACATACAGCATATATTTCACTTTCAGTACAAACAACAATGAAGTGAACACCAGTGAATTCAGTGAACACCACTTTGGTGGTAGAGTAACATAATTTGATCTGTGCTGTTACAAAGGTGCTGAATGTACTGAAGCACAGGGGGAGCTGGATCATTTGGCCACATATCTGTTACTAGATGATCAGCTGACAAGTTTAGCATAGGCAGATCCCTGCTAACCTTCAGCACTATCTGCTGATGACACAGGGATTGTTTGGATTCAGCCCTCTGCCTTCTCCTCAGGGCTCTCCCTCTCTCAGTCTGCTCATCCCACTAAGAGGAGGGGGATTTTTTTTTAACCTGCATTTGAATGCACCCACTTTTGTTTTTCCCTCTTTCTTTGTGATACCTGGGTAAGATACATCTTTTTTTCTTTAGGGGATAAACTGGATAAGTATCTGTGTGCACTGTTTTGCTCATTTTTGTCTTTGATTTCTACTTGGAGAAGTTGGAGGCAGCTTGTTTAGAGCAGCGCTGGACCAAGCAGGAGCTCCATCACTGAGCTGAAGAGGGAGAAGACAGAAACATCTGGGAGAAGAGGAGGAAGAAGGAACCATGGGTGTGCAAAAGGAAGATGTGGAAAAGTTCCTCCAAGGAAATCCTGCATTTGCTAAACAGTACTTTGCCAAGAAGATGAGCCCTGCCTCCATATCAAAGGCGTCAGGACTCCCAGAGAAACAGATTGACTTCAGTGAGTTCCAGGAGCTCAGTCAGGTAAATGAAATTATTTATTTACTTGTTTCTGAAGACTAAAAGTGCAGGGACCAACAACCTGATTTACCTAACATAAACCTATCCATATACAGTATAACTTGTGGAAACATCTGTATTTATTATGAAGGGCCTAATCTCTTCTGAGACCAAAATCTAAACGTGGGCATATTTTATCAAATCTCTTTTTCAAGGTTGAGGAAAGTCAAATCATGTATGACCTGATCAAAGACATGCAGGAGAACATCAACGTGGAGAAGGTGATCTTCAAGATCCTGAAGAGAATCAGCGCTCTCATCCACGCTGACCGGTGCAGCTTGTTCATGTACCGGCAGCGAAACGGCATCGGAGAGCTCGCCACGAGGCTCTTCAATGTCAACACGGAGGCAGAGTTGGACAACTGTGTCGTGCAACCGGACTCGGAGATTGTCTATCCCCTGGACATGGGAATAGTTGGCCACGTTGCCCTGACCAAGAAGACAGTTAATGTGAAAGATGTCAGCGAGGTAAGGGCCGAGTGGCAGGAAATAAAATGCACTAATGACATCTATACCTTAACTTGGAATGATGAAGCCCTATGAGGTTGGAGTGCAAATGCTATGCAAATCTAAAATGCTGCCACAGTATAATTAATGTTACCACCACCAGATGATGCCACAGCCTTCAATTTTCAAATCCTGCACATAGCAGCTTTAACTTATAAATTAATGTTTATCTTCTTGCCTTCTTCTTGCTAATCTTCTTGATATGTAAAAATATCAGTATGTAACACAGAGTGTGTCTGCAGCACAAAGCACTGGAAATGAATGAAAGAATTTCGACTTTTAACTAAATTCAAAGAATGATGCAACCTGTGGAGATGTGTTACTCCATCCACTTGATAGAAAACAACCTATTAGTTGTTAGAATACAACTGATCAAACATCAATATCCTTGCTTTCATGCAGATTTAATTTGTGGGATTGATTATTGACAATGTCAGATGTAGAAACCCTGTAGTCTCTGTAAAAAGATCAAGTGCTTAAAAGAGTTTCTATAGCTTGAGCCTTTTCTCTCCTGCTTATGCAGTAGAAAACAAATAATATATATGTGTATCCTTATATAAAATTTAAGAGATTTAAAGGTTTGATTATAGACAATGGAATGTCATTAATCAATGTGTCTATTTTTATGAATCATAATTTGCTTACATTTCATGACCAGTGCCTGCTGGTGGTAGATAAGTAAAAGAAGCGCTGGTAACATGTATCTGTACTTGACCAAGTGAGGGTGTAAATCCCCTTGTCAGACATAATCCATTTATTTCCAGATCCCATCAGCCTCTGCTCGAGCTGTGGATTAGACGCCTGTGGCCTTTAGCCAGCAGTCAGCAGGAAGAGAATCAAAGCTAGTTTACACTGCTTCAGTATGATGTTTCCATGGTCTCATGTGCATTTGTGTCTGGATTTTAATGGAGCAGACATTTACATCAGCTGAACTTGTATTGTACCTGTTGGTCTATATTGCACATACTTTACAGGCCCAGAACTATCTACCTACAACATGGCATTTATAAAAAGACATAAACAAAAACATGTAGTTTGAAGGTGATTAATGTAATTTATTAATGATTGTAGATGAAGTGTACAGTATCCCTCTAATGAAGCTACTCAAACTCAGACATCACTCTCATATGATTAACTTTTTAGAATTTTTAAGTAATTATATATCTGATGTAAACTACAACAACTAATGTCAAATCAGATTGCATCAAATGTGTATCATACTAAAAATAAATTACATTTAGGACCGAAACTCCTTTTTCAAAAGGAGCATTTCCAAATATTCAAAGTCTGGAAGTATTTTTATGTATAGGGTAACATTAATCAAAGCACTTGCAAAGTGACAAAACTTTGTGTATGTGCACAAGTGTGTTTGCAAACATTCTTCTATATGTGCTAAAGTCGTAATGTTTTCTCTCTTTTAGAACCAGTACTTCAGCTCATTTGTTGATGAACTCACAGAGTACGAGACCAAGAACATTCTGGCTGCACCCATCCTCAACGGTAAAGACATGGTGGCAGTGATCATGGCCATAAACAAGACCACGGGACCACATTTCACCAGTGAGGACGAAGACGTGAGTCCCAAACACACACACAGTCAGACCAGTGTGTACAGAGGCCTCAAAATACAATCATATATCCTTCAACACTGACACTGATTATAGATCGGATGGACAATAACCATAAAAGGCAACTGAGATCATATGAGGGTTTCCCTGCATCTGGGAGGGAGTTCCCTTTGAGCCAGCTGGAGGATTATTGAGGTGTTTATGAGGCGGAGCAGTGTGTGTTCAATATATGCCAGGTCATTAATCCAACACATATGGTGATGTCATCCCAACTAGAAATAAACTATGCTTTAAAACAGAAATAAGCACGCGGTGTAGACAGGTGATTAATGGACTTGGACCCGTGGCAGGTTAATGACATAACTACTGGACAGCGGAATTCAAACAAAAATGTAATCTAAATTACAGCAGCAGGAATCAAGCTATGTCCCATAGCAATCCTACAGCACATACTCCAGACAGACAGGTGCTTGATACTGAATATCAATGAATACTTGCAAAATGTTTTTTTTGTTTTTCTGCGTGGCTGAAAAAAATGCCTTTCATTAGACATGCAATAATGCCCTTTATTTCACAGTCTTATTCATTTAAGATCCCTCTTGATTATACAGGAACAAATTTCCTTGTATATTTTTTAGATGTTTAGCCCTGAGCCCCCCCTGAGTCTGATATGAACATATAGTTACACAAACCCAAAGAAGACGGATGAAAATGTAGAGAGGAGACAGAGGAATTAAAAAATGGTTTAATGAAGAAATGAGGAAGCTCCCTCTTTTTCTGATCTGACATTTGAGGGGTTATGGTGCAATATTTTTTAAATCACATCTTGTCATGTTATCTCTTCTTCCTTCTGCAGTGTATCAAATTATACCCTAACTGATATCATCACACGTAACCCCTTCCTATTTTGTGTCATACTTTCAATTTATGTTATTATGTAGAAGTTTTGTTGTGTGACGTCACATTTTTATGTTTCTGTCTTTTTTCTCATTTGTCCGTTTAGCTTTTTTTGAAGTATCTGAAAATTGCCACTTTGAACTTGAAGATCTACCATCTAAGTTACCTCCACAGCTGTGAGACACGTAAAGGACAGGTAAAGGACATTGACCTGTGTAGGGTTCACCTCAATCAATAAAATTACAGAAACCTTTTTTTTTTTTTACTACTGCATTTACTACATTTACACTGTTTTTACACTTTTTTCCTAGCTGCTGCTGTGGTCTGCAAACAAGGTTTTTGAAGAGCTGACAGACATTGAGCGACAGTTTCACAAAGCCTTGTACACAGTCCGAGCCTACCTCAACTGTGACCGCTACTCCGTCGGCTTACTTGACATGACAAAGGAAAAGGTGCTTTGCCTGTATTTGTTTCTTTGCCTGAAATATCCCACATTTTCTGTTCATGCATTTGTTACCATGTAGTTACTTTTTTTTTTCCCTGCGTTTTTTTTTGTGTGCATCTCTTTCCAGGAGTTCTTTGACATCTGGCCAGTGTTGATGGGAGAGCAGGCACCTTACTCTGGCCCTGTAACCCCTGATGGCAGGGTACATATTTAAAATTTCTATTTTTATCTGACATTGTTATCAGCACTGTGTTGGTGGAAGGTACATACTTGATGGTGCCCTTGGTCTTCTTTCTTCTCTAATCTTTGTATTTTATTTCTCCTTCAGGAGGTAAACTTCTACAAAGTGATTGATTATATATTACATGGAAAAGAAGACATCAAAGTAATACCGTAAGTAAATACAAAAAAATCAGTCTCTATATTAATTGAGTCATGGTGATGGATTAATACGACAAAAAATAACAATAATTCAGCCTTAGTTATTGAATCTGCAGAACTAATTGAAGAAAAATGGCATTATGCTAATTTTTTTTTTAGTGAGCATAAAAACAGTCAGTGTCTGTGGCCCAATAACAGCTTGGACACAATCTGTGGTCAAATACCAGATGACGTGTCATTTCACCCGTCTGTCACACAGCAATCCACCTGCAGATCACTGGGCCCTGAGCAGCGGCCTGCCCACTTACGTTGCTGAGAGCGGTTTTGTGAGCAATTTTTTTTATTTTGATTTTAATTTTATATATTGCAAGTTGTTGAATCAGTTAAGACCAAATGAAGGCATTTTCACATTTTACCCTTTGATCAGTCTGTTTGTTTCCTGGTCTTTAGATTTGTAACATTATGAATGCAGCAGCTGATGAGATGTTCCAGTTTCAGGTAAGAGACTTAAGAAGGCCAAACACCACTGAAGCGAAAAGAAATGGCTTTAAAAAAACCATCCAGGGATCTAACAGGGGTACAAATGTTTCACTTATTGTTCCAATTCTGCAGACTGAGCCACTTGATGACAGTGGTTGGACCATAAAAAATGTTCTCTCGCTGCCAATTGTCAACAAAAAGGAAGAGATAGTCGGTGTGGCCACCTTTTACAACAGAAAAGACGGGAAGCCTTTTGATGATCAGGACGAGCAGCTCATGGAGGTAATATCACTCCTACATTACAATGAATTTTTTCATATAAGGAATTCTATTTGGTAGGTTTTTTTACAGTATATGCACTGAATGCACTGTAGCTCCACACTATATAAAGTGCTCCCTGTGATGCAGTCTATCATGGTATAACTTCAGTACATACATTACATAATGTGTTAATCCTGATTTTCTGCTGTTGATTTCCCTGTTTCTCAGGCTTTGACTCAGTTCCTCGGCTGGTCGGCTTTGAACACGGACACTTATGACAAAATGAACAAGCTGGAGAATCGCAAAGACATTGCTCAGGACATGGTGCTTTACCATGTCAAATGTCGGGATGATGAGATTCAGAATATCCTGGTCAGTACTTCACATCTTTAAATTTTAGTTTCATCAAAAATCTCAGTCTGCACATTCTAGCCTTTCTAGCCTTTCTACAGTTTTCACAACTGCATTTGATTGACAGACTTTATTACAGATGCAATCTATGCTAATTTTTGGTGCAGTAACAGGCACCTGAAATGGTCCAGCATCCAGCTGATAAAAGTTTGATGTTATGCACTTTCTTCTCAGTATGACTGTTTCATCTGTTGGAGGTTTAACCTAATCTGATACTTGTACTTAATGATTTCTTGATAACACCCCAATGGTTTTCTCATCTCTCCCAGAACACCAGAGACCTCTATGGCTGTGAACCTAGAGATTGTGAGGAGGAGGATCTCTTAGATATCCTGGTAATACTATAACTTGACTGTAATGTAATTCAGTGTCCTATAATCTGTCCCTCAAGTGGCATTTAATCTGTACAAGGGATTGCAAATTTGAATTATTCAAATATATTTGCCTTCTGTTTATTCCACCCCTAGAAAAAAGACCTACCTCCACTGATTAAGAAGTTTGAGATCTACGAGTTCCGCTTCTCAGATTTTAATTGCACAGAAATGGATCTGGTGAGGTGCGGGATCCAGATGTACTATGAGGTTGGCGTGGTCAAGAAATTCCAGGTCCCTCAAGAGGTGATATAAACACACAAATAAATAAACACACACTCATACTCACACACTCACACACACACACACACACACACATACAATTGATGTATCTTCAGATTGTGTGACACAGGTGTGCACCAGGTCTACAGTGTATACAATTAATTGGTTCTCATTCTTTCAGGTGCTGGTTCGTTTCATGTACTCAGTCAGCAAAGGCTACAGACGAATCACTTACCACAACTGGCGCCATGGCTTCAACGTGGGACAGACCATGTTTACACTATTAACGGTATTATTTTGTGCATTATTTTAGCCTCCATTTACTATTGAAGCTATTTAAATATCTGCCTATACGTTTTCCGGTTCAGTTCCCAAAAGCCAAAAAAGTGAGAGAAAAGTGTATTTTCTTTACTGGGCCACTTTGTGTGTGTTTCTGTGTTCTCAGACTGGAATGCTGAAGCGATACTACACTGACTTGGAGGTAATGGCCATGATCACTGCAGGCTTTCTGCATGATATTGATCACAGAGGGACAAACAATTTGTACCAAGTCAAGTAAGTGTTGTTAGAATAATTTTCACTTCTGGTAGAAATAAAATCCATCCTAAACTTTGCAAAATGATACTGAATGCATGGAACGTCAGTTAGACTGCTTATATACAACAATCACACTGACTCTGCCTGATCTGTTTTTTAGGCGAAGTTACGTCGCTTTTCTGTGATAATTCAAGTTATAAGGATTCCTTGACTCAAAATAGTCCATATTAATGGTGTATTGATGTACTGGTGTGTAGATCAGAAACTTAGCCTTCTGATAGAAATGGTACTCAGCCTAGATTTTGAAGGTTTACGTTTTTCAAAGCCTTACTCCTTTCAGCTGCATGACAACCCACCAATAATGCAGCTTTGACAATAATAAAACAAGGTGTAGGGTTCACTGTAATGTCTTTGCAAGTAGATTTTATTTAGTTATAACTCAAACCTGTGTCACTGGAAGAAAAAAAACCCTTAAAAAGCATATATGGTCATACATTCATACCCACATTGTCAATAAAAAAGGTTTATACTAATGGTATTTATGGAAACTAATGGTAATTGTTGTTCAGCTCATGTTTAATCCTCTTGCTGTTAACAGATCTGGTAACCCCCTGGCAAAGCTCCATGGCTCTTCCATCCTGGAGCGACACCATCTAGAGTTTGGAAAGTTCCTCTTGGCTGACGAGGTGAACTAGAGAATAGATTAACCTAACTCGTAACTGACTTAAACCTCTTCCCTGTCACATCCTCCGGTTGTGAACTATGACCATTGCTCACCTCTCCCCTTTCATCTCATCCGCAGACACTGAATATCTACCAGAACCTGAACAGGCGACAGGTGGACCATGTCATTCATCTCATGGACATCGCCATCATCGCCACTGACCTGGCTCTTTATTTCAAGTCAGCTCTGTCTCTCATTTACTCCGCCTGCTTGTTCATTCCCTCCTTTTGGCCTCAGTGTCTATATGGTAAGATACACTAGTGACAGAGTTCTTCTCCTTGTACCTTTTAGAAAAAGAACTATGTTCCAGAAGATTGTGGACCTTTCACACACGTATGAGGATGAGAAGAAGTGGGTCGACTTCATGTCTCTAGAAACAACCAGGAAAGAGATTGTCATGTGAGTACAAAGAACAAGCAAAAATTTCTTGGTTCCTTGACATTTTCTGAAGTAAATATCTGTTTTTTCCTTTCAAGGGCTATGATGATGACCGCATGTGACTTGTCTGCTATCACCAAGCCTTGGGAGGTACAGAGCAAGGTGGGAAGCACAAAAAATGTAATAAATGAGAGACTCACTAAGTGCTTCTGAGCTGCGTCTCTAAAGATGACTGTGTGTTTTTGTTTGTGCATGTGTATCTTTCAGGTTGCCTTGTCTGTAGCAGCAGAGTTTTGGGAGCAGGGTGACCTGGAGAGGACAGTACTGGAACAGCAGCCCATTGTGAGTTTACCGATTGTTGTAATAAATATGTTTATGTGTGAAAATATTCATATTGGTATCTATAAATAACCATATAGGCCATCCATGGTTTAGGTTGAAACTAACAATTATTTTCATCATATATTAATCTGGCAGTTAATTTCTCAGTTAAACATTTGGTCTATTAATGGCAGAAAATAAATGTCAAATATCCATCACATTTTCTCAGAGTCCTTGACAAATGTTGTGTTCTATATAAAATGTTCCATTTCAGTAATATAAAAGAGAGGGAAACATCATATCCTCACTTTAGAAAAGCTGGAACCAGATCATTTTTGGCATTTTTGCTTAAAAAAAAAAAAGGAACAATCCAACAATTACAAAAATAGATGCCAGTTAATATTTTGGTGATTGGTGAATATATTGATTGACTATTCTTTGCTCTGCGTGGTATCACTGTTTATATTCATTGTTTATAATTTTATGGAGGATTTGGTGTTAACAGAATCTAAACCTTTGCTTAATATCTTGTTGTATTGTTGCTTGTTGCGCTGCTGTTGACTAGTAGCTTCAGACTATCCTGCCTTGTCTTGTCGGCATATCCAGCAGCAAAGGATAATGACAGATTGATAAATCTTTTGTTGGTCTGTAAAGACAGAACCCACTAAATTAGCCTCATTGCTCGTCTTTAACCAGCCTTGGGCTGTGCAAAATTCAAGTGTTGATGGTGTCCTGACTCTAGTGACTCTACCACTTCAGGCAGCGAGTGAAAACTTCACAGCAGTTTATCAGGAGAAAGTGGCTGATGTCAGGTTACAACAGAAATGATTGTGCAAGTGTATAATTTCTCCCTCAGCCACCCACTTGAGTGCTGAAAGTTGTATCGCAAGAGCACTGATGTAGAAATATACTGTATAAAACCAGAAGCATTAAGTCTAATTAGTCCAAATGACTTAAGCCACAACTGTTATCACTGATGTGCTGAAGTGATGTGTTGCTTTTGAGTGCTACATACAATTCTTGTCCCTGCCACCAGCCCATGATGGACAGGAACAAAGCAGCTGAGCTTCCAAAGCTTCAATGTGGTTTCATTGACTTTGTCTGCACGTTTGTCTACAAGGTAATGTTTCACATTGGCTGTACTTTATGTTTATTTTGTATGTTTATTTGTTTATTTGTGTGAGTGTGTGAGTGTGTGGGGGGGCCCATTTTACTAATTATTGTGCAATTTTGTACAAGGTGGGTCTGATAAAACAAGGGTCAGTACCAACAAATATGAACAAACCCCTGCTTGCCTAAACAGTTGAGTTTATTTGTGATGCTTTCCTTTCCAGGAGTTCTCTCGCTTCCACCCGCAAATCCAGCCCATGCTGGATGGCATCCTCAATAACAGGACGGAGTGGAACGCTAAGAAAGAAGAGTATGAAGCTAAACTCAAAGCTATAGAGGAAGAGAAGGCTGCTAAAGAGGTTGCTGCGGCCAGTAAAGGTGCAGTGACTCTTATGGAATAATCACAAAACTGATACGAATTACTGTAAAAGCTAGAGTTGTGGTGGTTTTTCAAAGCGTGATTCAATGTGGAGAACACTGAAGCTATAATGTTGAATTTGTGCTTTTATGTAGCTGTGTGTTTATTGGTTTTATAAACTGAAATTAGTCACAACACCAAAACTGCACATTTAAACTTAATTCCAAAATGTTTCTGATTCCCAAATATACTGACCTTTTTTTGTCCAATTTATTTTTTTTTCCACCAGCTGCTGCAAACAACCCTAGTGGTGGAGGGTCTGGCTCCAAGACCTGCTCTTTGTGCTAGAAGGTGAAAAAAGCTGTGTACATGATGGGAAGAGCACATGGGCAGCTCATGACAGACTGATTTCAGAAAAACATTCAGAACCACAGCCGGTCAGTCAGTGTCACCGCCAAGGAAAAATATGCAATTAAGTCAGGGAGATGGATTCATGAGTGAATGCGAAGCCCCGTAGTATTTCTTCAGAAAAACTGGTTCTGATCAGAAGAAAAAAAAAAAAAAACTTGAACGAGGAGAGAATTCTCACCAAGAATAGCAATGTTTTATCTGGGACGCTAAGCAGGTGAGCCATAATGAATTTAGAATGTGGCAGGACATCTCTGAAGAGCAGCAACTGCCACTCATGACTAGTGCTTCTATTTTGTGTTATATTTAAGTCAAAATTACCAATCCAAAAGTCCAAGTGACTGGAGACTGTGTATTATGTTTCAAGCACTGCTGTCAAACATACTGTATATTGTACATTTATGTAATATTCATTTTAGGGTTTCAGAATGTATATTCATACGGGTAGATAGAAATATTATTGAACTACTGTATATATAATCAAATATTCCAAAAATGATCATTTTCAAGTTCACTCCTTCCAGTCACTTAACATTTACAAATGAGAGTTTGTTTACCTTGACTGCAGAGAGCCAAAGGTAGATGACAAGCTCAGGGTTACTCCAGGAAGAGATTCATATTTGTCAAGCCTATGGTTATCACTGTATATAGGAATAGTAAGGCGATGGCATAGAAACATAGCTTTACTGTCTGTAAACATGCCTGTAGTTGCTTACTCATGATGCCTTCTTCCTGTACATACACCTAAGAGATTAGCAAAAAATTAGAATGTTATTATATTTTATGAATATACAGTTACAAATGTCTTAATAAGATAGGACATTGAAACCCAGTAACTAATCTGGAAATTAGTTGGAAATTTTATTATGAACTGAGTAATTAGATTCCAATTTTTTAAGGCATAAAACAGTAGCAGGTACAACCATCTTTCTCCAACTTCTACAGTAAGTTAACACTCATTAATTGCTGATGGGAAATTCATCTCCTGAAATGAACCCACCAGGCACAGTAGAGGTCAGGCACAGTGCATCACCTGAGGTGGGTCTTCATAATATTCACAAACGATGGTGTGTTTTCATGTGAGGAAACAAAACAGAAAATATGGAGAAAATGCAAACCGAGGATTGTTGTGAGGTGTTGGTGCTAATCACTAGCCCATCATGTTTCTGCATTCACAACCTCTCCAGACAATGAAAGGGGACCAGAGCTGTTTGAGACAGCACAAGGGAACAACTTGACTTCATGTAAAAATCTGTACATATTCCCTCCCTCCCTGTAAATATAAAAAATATTTTTCTAGTTAAAATGTAGATGCTTATTTTTTAATTAGAAGGTTAGCTGCATTTGCAGGAACTGGCAAATGAGTCATCAAGTAATTTTTGTTATCCCTTAATTTACTGAATTATGGTTTTGTCATGCTTGCCTCATTTTACTGATGTACAAGTATTCCACCTATGGAAAGAAAGCATGGGTGTGTCGGAGATGACCAACTTGTATTAGGCAATACATTTACCTTATTGTAAATGCTGTGGACATACACAGACTGTTTTAAATAGACATTATTTACCAAATGGTCGGTATTTAAAGCTTGCCTCTTCATGTGCTCCTCGTGTAAAATGATGACCCAAATAAAGCAAATGTATTTTTATGAGGTATTTGAGTTAATCAGTTGTCTGTGATGTTTAAACTGAAACTAACTTAGAAATTAAAATGGCTGTATACTGATACTTTTGGTCCTGCCGGGATTTGATAGCTCAATATTCACTGAGAATATCCAGCACTTTATAAAATATAACACCAGCTTAATTTATAATTAGAACAAAGACAATTTTTGCTTGCGAGTCACATGTAGCAACAAGAAATGTAACAAACCCTTATTGGTAGCCCCTAAGCCATCACAATCATAAGGCAGTAGCATGTATGGTATAATGCAGAGTTCATAATGGAGATTACAATATTACACAACACAAAAGACTATTGAGGGAACACTTCTGTCCACACTGCACTTTCTACAACTGGCCCCTGACCCCAATCCTGGGATTGCTGCTAAACTAGGCCAGGATTACAACCATGCTCATCTCCTACTGAAGGACAGGTGTACACACACACACACACACACACACACACACACACACACACACACCTGCTGTATAATGTGCATTCTTTCTTTAGTGTGTTAACAACCAACAAACAGAACCTGAACAATAACTTGAAAAAGTAACTAGTTGTGGAAAAACATCTTCATTAGAGCAAATTATCCATTTTCATTTATTTTTTTGGATTATACTATAGAGTTAAACCCCCATAAAAACCACAAGTAATAAAAGAACATTACAAGAAAAATAATTTCTGTTTTTATTGAGTTCGAAACATTATGGCACAGGCGCAGAGAGATTTCATTTGAGGATGGTGTCCGAATTGGCTGCAGAGAGAACAGAGAACAAGAGGGGAAATATGTGAATACGACATTTTCGGATATACTGTCCTAAAATGTATGATGTCTCATTATGATAACTAACAATATGGGTTGTCTTTAATGGTTGGAGAGACGAGAGGAGAAAGAGGGTGGGTCTTTGTTACCTTCAGACAGTTGTTTGTAGATGCGCTCCTGCTCCTCTCTGGCCTTCTTCTCCGCCTCCTCAACCCTTCTCTCCTCCTCAGCAATGGGCTTTAGGTAGTCTGAACATGAATATCCCCATAATTAGCCGTTATTTCAAAACAAACACTGAATATTTTTATTTTAGCTGGACGCAACTTCCAAGATGTATACTAATGACAATTGGGGGGGGGGTCCATTGCCATGTGCACACCTTACAGGTAGAGGAAAGTGGATTTATATTACACTTATAGTGTAAAAGATTTAAATTAAGATTTAAATAAAAGTCCTGATGCACTCTCATTTTTTTGCAAGTTTATTTGGTGATATAAAGGTATGTTTAAGGGATTGCAATTGATTTGTTTTGGGTAATTACTTTTTTAAGATGGGCTGGCATTGGCTTTTTGTTTACTGGATTTTTAAAAAATTTGACACACACACACACACACACACACACACACAGCAGCAGAGGTTAAGTATACAAACAAACCAAACTTACACCAACAAACCAAAATTTCTACTTTGCACAATCACGATCAGCGGCACCAACATCAACAACAATTATACCCCTGGAACTTTTTGTCCCTTTAGTAAACTCCTGAAGTTTGGACGTTGACAACTTACCAAACCTTGTTTTGCCATAGAGGACGCCGAGCAGCAGAGCAGACCACCTGGCCGTCTGAAATAAAGAGATTCACATATGTTTACAAGACAAAAATCAACCATGACTAAACATCAACTTGGTTGATTTGTCTTTTTAATGCGTTTAACATTGCCAGACAACTGTACACGACCCACGCTTAGTTAGTTAGCAGTGACTGGGCGAAGTTCAGCTTTACCCTGACCTTTCTGCTGGGTTGGTTTAACGCCGGTTAACTATATCATGACCGAAAAGACACACCGAGATTATTACAACTAGTTATGATAAACACGGATTTCGCATCAAAAAAGATGTGAAAGATCCAGGTTTTCCAGCTGTTTTTGCGGAGTGCGGTTCACCTGCGAGGACTCTCAATGTCACTGCTAGCCGCCGCCAGCTAGCATGCTAACGCACCAACCGACACCGATGGCTATTTAGGCGACGGCCGCACATCTTGAGGTAAAAGCTGGAGTTTTATTTTGCACTCGCTCATCTAAAGTTAAAAATCATGTTTATAAAAATCTTCAGCTCGAATAATCTGCGTTATTACCTTGATGAGCGGCGACACGGCGACCGGAGGAACCATTGTGAAGCGAGGGACTGACTTCCGGGAAGAGCGGAATTAGAAACTGTTTTCTTTTTTTTTGTTTTCTTGACAGAACTTGTGGAGCTAAATTTTACTTTTGGCCAAATTTTAATTTTGCAGAATTTGAATTTTTCAGCGTTTTTTTTCTTCTTCCTTTCTTCCTTGTTTTACTGCAAATAAAGAACTGAGGACACAGGAAGAGAAACACAGTTCCAGAATGGATTAACCAACTTTTCCAGGTATTGATAATTAAACAGCTAATAAATAAATGTGCAATTAGCAAAATTGGATAAATAAATAAATAGCTGGTTAGTTATTGTTTACAGGCAGTTTACAGCCAACCACATACTTGCACTTTACAGAAACTACCAACATGTATTATATTTATTTGAGGTGCTGACACTTATTTAGTTTTGCCACTGGGCCTTTTTATACATAAATAACAACTTAATATCAAGTCTGTATCACTCATATAAGGGGAAATACCTAAAACACTTAAACAAGAGAGTCAATGGGCAATAACCAGTTACTTTTACTTACTCTTTACAAAATTCCTTTACCTGTAGAATACATCAGTTTTTAGAGAAGAAACTTTTATACACTCATATCAAAGCCAAACCTGTCCAGTTCTGGGCCACTGATTAATATAGCACTTTCTCTGTTCATTGGCACCAATGAGTTACTTAGTTGGTTAATGGCCCCATCTCTAATTTAGTCAGTATTTTCTGCTGCCAGTCCAGGGGATGTGACGTAATGTGGCTCCAACCTGTGTCAGTTTGGTGGAAATGAGTGAGTGTTAAGTTAGTATAGTTGGGATGATATGCCAAACATTATCTGTGCAGTGTTTGGTCTTATCGATTTAGTACTGTGTAGACTGCAAACTTTAAACTTTGTACTGAAATCTTATTGTTGTTTGCTTTTGTTGTAGTTCCTTATGTTTGCCTCTAGATGTTACTGATTCCTTTCTTGCACAAAAACTGTTAAAAAAAAAAAGGGCCATCATGAAGAGTGGAAAGCCAATTAGGATGGTTCTCATTTGGCCGTGCACACATCACACACATGCACACATATTGCTCAGGTTTACAGGCATCATGCATCACTTTATTGCGCATGTTGTTGATAGACGTGCTAAACTAATGTCGCTCCTTAAGGAAAAGAAGCATTCCCTTTATGGCAGATAGGATAAAGAAAGATGTTCAGAGAAAAATGAAATACTCACTTCTTTTTTTTCCCTAAAGTTTTATGTTTGTCATGAATTTATGTAGAGTCACATTGGCACTAGAACCGTTATTTGGTCTACATTTTCAAAGCTGCAACAATGAAACCAGAGTTATGATCATATCATATCATGGACAGAAATTAATGACAAAATAGCAAGTAATGTTTATAACTTTAATCTAAACATGCTGCTATTCTTATATTATTGCATACATGTTATGTCAGAGCTGTGGAGTTTCTTAAGGCAGTGCAAGAGAGAGAAAAAAAACAGACAAAAATATAAAAATACAAACATGCAAATACTGTTGATCAAACAAATGTTGCCTAGTGTGTTGTTAGTTTTGAAGAATTTTTTTTAAAAAAAGGATCACATTGTTCAAAAGATTTCAAAGTCAGCCTCGTTCCAGATCTCTGAATTGCAGTCCATGTGTCCAATTTTCTTCAACAATTTATATATTAAATAATAAATAATGAAGGGAAAACATAACGAAAGTTCGGTCTTATTATCAGGCTAACTCAAAGCAACTCCCAGTGTATATCATCAATAAACCTAATAAATAACACGAACAATCATGTAAAACAATTAATCCAGTGCAGGGTGTTTCTCAATCGTTGTCATAGATGCAGTCTGGAAAAAAAAGATAATAATAATGACAATAATATAAAATTATTGATAAATAATGTAAGTTCCTAAATGAAATGATAAAGATGAACTTAACATACCATCTCCAACGTCATCGTAGATATCACCATCACTGCAAATAAAGACAAAATGATGAGTACAGACGGCATGTTGTTACGTCTCTTTCTTAGTCCTTTTGTGTACGAATGTTAGATGTTTGTGGTACTTACTCCGTAGCAATATGGCTGGTCGAAACATAACCAACTGTTATAGACAAACATAGAGATATTAGAGGTGGATGGTCCAGTTGTGTAGTGCAACGAATGAAGAAGCAGTAATGTAGGAATCCTACATGTACTGATTAATTATCTTTGTAGTATCAAACACAAACAAACAGCAGATACTCACACTTGCCCTCCACGTTCCGACAGATCAATTTGTTGTCCACAGCCTTAACAATGACGTCAAGTTTCTCCCCTGCTTTGACTGGCAGCTCTTTCCCACTCCACTTCTTATTAGTGAGTGTGTGGACGATGGTCACTTGGTAGAGCACCTGTATCTCACCTTCATACTGAAAGAGATTGAAGATAACATTCTCAATTCTTTTGGTTAGACTGTGAATATTTTTTTATTTTGCACTATTGATATCATGTATGTTCTAAATATAAGGAAAATGAAAGTTATTTTAAGAGCCAAAACTTTAACTTTATTTTGTTACACTCGATATTCCAAATAAATACATTGAAATTATTATTGTTATTTTGAGTGTAACAGCCATCCTAAAGTGTCCTGGTAAATTTACAGTAGGAGGTTTCACAGACTTAGAGGACTAAATTGATAAGCATGCATGAAAACATATTAGAGAGACAGACTTTAAACTTTTTCCTGAAGTCCTTTTCCTCTTTCTCAAACTTTTTCTGCTTCTTCGGGACCATCTCTTCAGGCTTGCTTTTGCCTTTCAGCATTTGAAAGCTGGACAGACACATATTAAGTGAGAGGACAAAACAAAAGCAGTAAAAACTAAAAATAGAAGGGGGATGTTACTGTATGAATATTATGTTTTGAAAATGATGTAATTGTACCTGCTGACTGGCAGAGGTGAAGACAAATTTTGAGAGTCAACATCATCGTATATCTCCTCATCGACTGCTGATTGATCTATGGTAATATGGGGAAACAGTTAGTGAGGCAAAAGGACATTACCATGCAATCAGAGGGGACAATATCTAATATTGGCATATACCCTTGAGCAAGGAAATGCCCTTGCTGAAGGGTACCTTCAAACTACTTCCACTTTGTTTTCAATTGAGAGGCCAAAAGAAAAGCTAATGAAGGAAACATATTGAGAAAAAAGTATCTTGTTTTGTGATTAAATATCCATTAAGCACATGGAAGTATCATTATAGTGAGCGATACCTGGACTTCCATCTGCAGTAAACTGGCTGGGTGGAGGCACTCTGGCACAACAGAAGAAAAATATAAAAATGTTACATAATTTATAGCATTATAACGCCATCAATTATAAGTAAGTAAATATGATTCAAAGCAGCCTAAATTAGTGATAATATTCATGAATTACACCACAAAACTTTAATTAGTATACTTGTTAAAATGCCTGGATTTTCTGATAAGGTCAATAGTTGTACATCAGTTAAAGACATGCAAATAAATTGAGGTTAGTAAAATCGCAGATAATTAGCTGCACTGATTGTGATCACAGAAACAACAGTGTCAGATTTCAGCCTCTCAGACTGTTCATGCAATAGTTAGTTTGTAAACGAAAAGTCCTTCAGTGTTATTCAGACAGAGGTGAGGTCTTTGATCTGATGCTGATATAGGGAGAAAATCAGTCAGCTTTGTTCGAGAGGAACTGTTCAGCCATTGAAAGGAGAGTGACAGCTGAAGGATTATGGATTAACAACAGTGGACAGTAGTTCTGTGGTCAGTCTTACTACTGAGTGTATTTTACACTTTAGTGTTGGTAGGACGTCTGTTCCACTCAAACATCCGCAGGAGGCTACGGGACTTTGTGGGAGAAGACTTGTTTTCCGGGGGACTAGAGAGTCAACCAAGGAGGAAAAGACCATTTCTTTTTCTGTGTCATTTTTGAACCTCTCCTGTGCACCTTTTCCCATTTAGCATTAGTGGTCATTTTTGGTTGCTTATTAAGGAGTTTATTCTGCTTCTGCCCATTTCTTGTAAATCAGTAAACAGTTCCCACCTGACTTCCAGGTTTGGATCAAGAACATCATCATATATTTCTCCTCCTTCTCCTGGTAGCGGGGGTAGGACAACTACAGAAAAAACCCCAACATATTTCAATAAGTGACATTTTTTTTTAAATTTCTGTAAACAACCTTGACATTAATCGAATGCAAATGTGACTGAATATAATGAAATGGAAGATATAGTTGTAGGAATATAAGCATACCTCCTGGTCCTTTGATCCCACTGTAGAGAGAATCGGTAATAGAAACGTTTAAAGACTGGCCACTGTAGTGAGCTTTCATTTCACAATTATCACAATTAACTTGAGAAGTGTTACACAAACTGGCAATGAAAGAATCATTACTACAAACAAGATTAAAATGGTCTGAAAATTTTAAAACTAGTCCAAAACAGTTTAACATCCTAAAACCTCTTAAATTTCTTAAACTTTTGAATTTGCTGGTAATGTTGTAGTTAAATTGAACTTGTTGAATTAATTCTGCTATTGAAATTATTTCAGGTCAAAGGAATAGCTCAACATTTTGAAATTAATATGCTTATTTGCTTTCTTTCTAAGATTTGGATGAGGACATGAATGCCACTCTTATATCTATCTTCATGCTGAATGGACAGACGAATGAATGGTAACTGAATCCATTTTCTCATCTAACCTTTGGCAAGAAAGCAAATAAGCATATTTCAAAAAATGTTTGTTACATCATTCCTTTAAGAAATTGCAACAGTAGAGCTTTCTGAATATGTTAGAACTGTAATTTCATGACCGCTGTTGTTTTAAGTGCCATTCAATGCAGAGTGAGTTGATAACAAAAGCGAAATTTTAACAATTAATGTGCACGTTTCCATGATAACACTGACGTTTTCTTAATGGCAGTTTAAAAGGAGAAAATATTCTTCCCATTTCCCTCCTCTGTAATGTGGTGTTAGAATATATACAATCATATATATAATCTCACATTCCTGGTACCTGTTTTCAGAGGAGACGACATCGATGTCATCATAGACCTCAGGTTCATATGCCTGCTGAGCTTGACGATTCTTCAGAGTATTAAAGTCAATTTCCACGGAAGTGGTCTTTACATAACCAACTGTTCAAAACAAAGATCAAAATGAAATAATGATTTAACTTATTGTTCTTAATGAGGATTCCTGGCACCATTGATGGTGGGACTAATAAAGAAAAAATGAGAGTGGGAGAGGAGGTGTGAGATAATAAGCTAAGGCAAAGATGCCGGAGGAAAATGATATAGATGAGGGATAAATATGTGAACGTACTGGATCCATCCTGTGTCCGTCCCAGCCATTTCCCCTCTGGGTTGCCCATTACGCGGATGATGTCCATGCAGTCTCCCTGCTTCAGACCAAGGTCAATTTTAGTGCTTTTGCAGTCCACACGAGCCTTCCCCTGGTGGATAACTTCTAGGGGGCCAACCAACTAAAAAAACACGTAAACATATATGAAAATTTAAACAGAAAAAAATAATATAAATTATGAAATTTGTTCATGACATGGTTTTAAGAGTAGAAGTATATTCTTTAGGTTGGGCAGACCTTAATGGGTTTATATGTAAACAACATAAAGGATATAACTGCCAACACCTCTAAAGCTGACAAAATAACATGGTGTGTGTCATTTGTTTAATACATACAAAACATAAGTGTGCAAGTGGTTTATTGGGGGGGGGGGGGTTATACACAGATGTTTTCCTTTTTTTAATTTATTTTTCATCTAATTGCTGGGAAGCCTCTGTGCCCGCCCATGAAGTAGTCCAGCAAATAACCCACATAACAGAGCGGTTATGGCTGTTTCTAGTCTTCATGCTAAGTTAAGATAACCTCTGGCTCTAACTTCATATTCAGCATACAGACATGAGTTGCTATGTTTTGGCTTTTGTATGGATTAAACAAAGGAGATATGTATTGAACAGAGCCAGGCTTAATGTTCTAGTCTTTATGCTAAGCCAAGCCAACCATCTCCCAGCAGGTTTTAGCTGAGAGTTCCTTTCTTGTTCCACTCACTTTGAATTTCTTTCTGGCATCTTGTTCCTTCTTCTCACGTTCCCTCTGCTCTTTCTTCTCAGCCTCCAGTCGTTTTTTCTCCTCCCTATCATCCTTCTCTCTCTTCTTTTCTTTATTTTGTTCAGCCGCTTCCCTTTTTAGAGAGAGAAATAATTGAGGTCTATAGAAAAGCAAATGCATTTGCAGGATGTGACTCACTTTGATGCTTTGAGGATTAAAAAATGACAAAATAAAAATGTCTATGCAGTACAAGCAAAAAAATGAAAGGTTTATTTAATCACTGATTTCTTAAAATTAAAATCACATTTTAAGTTTATTTGCAATTGACAAATTTGTGGGTTTTTATAAAAAAATGCAAAACTTAAACAGTTAATAGTAAAGACAAAATATTATCTTGAAAGCAGAAATAAATCTAAGGCAAAAGACCTAATGAGCCATAACTACATGTATGATCTCCCCTTTAATTTAAAATGATCTCACCAATTTTGTTTGCCTGAACAGACAAAGCTGCTCAAAAAGGGACATTTATCTGCATCTGTATTTTCATGGATCTAAGCTATGTCAGAGCGAAACTGAATGAATTTTTGTAGTGTTTCAAAACAACCAGCAGAGGGTAGTGTTAGTCACATCTGACCCAGGACTTAGACTGGTCCTGAATGGGTGCATTCCAATACATGTTTACAAAATTAATATCAGTGTGGAGGGTTTTTCAGGTTTGGAGCTAAACAGAAACCCAGAGTAGCCAACCAGCCTCACTAAATAAAAAAACTACAATTGTTCAACGATACAGAGACAAATAATTTTGCCCAATAAAATTGCCTCGGTAGTTATTTTGGATTTAAACTGGACTCAACAATATGGCCAAATCAGTGGACTGTGTTATAAACAGGTGAAGGCTTTAATGTGCAACATTCTCTCACCATCGTTCATCAAGATCCTCATACATCTCTCCGTCATCGTCATCAGAATCCTCCTGGAGAGAGAGAAGGGAAGTAAAAAAAGAAATTAAAACCGAAATTTGTTTGGTGTGTGTGTGTTTCTGTAGATCCATGTAAACACAAATTTTGCATTGACTTCCATCACACTGTTGATATTTCACATTCTTATTTACTCATTGTAAATAAGTCACTATCCTATTGCTGTATGTTTTTCAACATTCTAGGTTTCACGCGTCTTTAAGTGAGCACATCCAACACATCCTTGTCCTTATCTCTGTGTGTGTGTGTGTGTGTGTGTGTGTGCGCATGTGTGCATCTGCACACAGTACCTTCATGCAAATCTGTATTTATGTAAATGAAAGAAATTCAGTATGTCTCACCTTCGCCCTCTGACTCGGGTGACCTACACAGCAGAGACAATGACTCATGATTTTTCAGAACCATATTATATAAACCAGCATTTATGTTTCATACAAAGAGAACTGAACTAGACAGGAACAACAACTCTTGACAGAAACTACGGTTTTAGCCAGGTATCATATGAAAATAACCAAAATGACAAGTCCAAAGTAACTGGGAAGTCATGAGGCATTACAGTTGATCAAATAGTGGCCATTACTGAACCTGTGGATGGTGGTAGAGGTGGAGGAGAGCTGTTCAGTTCATCAACATCATCATAGAACTCCTCTTGCTGGATCCTGGAAAGCACAGTTGGGGATTTACCTTTCGTTACTGGAGTAGCTTTATCCAGAAAATATATACAATATATATAATTTTGATTTGTGTGCAGGCAGGCATGTGTAACTTACAAGGACCCAGGGTGTCTTGGGGGCAGACTAGGGAGTGCAGACTGAGGGGGTGGAGTTGGGCTGTTGTAGTTACTGAGGTGCGAGGACTGAGGTGTTGGTAACGTGGGTTTCTTAAAGGTCCCGGAAACTGTAACAGAAAAAGATGGTGCTAAAATAGTCAGAGCCATTTCTTATATTTGTGCTGCATGTGTAGATAAAGAGATGGAAAGATAAGTTAAGAATCTCCAGAGGGTTTACTAGTTTGCTTGTCTACACATATTAAAACACAAAAAACAAGTCAGACAGGTCAGAACAGTCAATATAACAATGCTGAAATACTCAATTATAAATAAAGGTCTTCAAGATCATACTTAAAAAGAATTATTGGCAAAATATTCCTTTAAAGTGTTAAAAGGGAAAGTACTCATGGAGCAGAGTGGCTCCTGTCTGTGGTATATATTATATTATTGGATTAGTCAGTTGTGCAACTTCTTTTAACTACTTCATGTACTTTTGAATACTTTTTTTTAATCTATAACAATACTTAATATTTTATAGGCTTGTCATAGATTTTGTATGTAAAATCTGCTAAGTAGGTTCTGATTATTGTACTGGAGTAAAAAGTAGAATATTTGCCTGTGAAATGTACTCAAGTAGAAATATAAAGCAGCACAAAATGGAAATACTCATGTACAAGCACCTCAAAATTGTACCTAGGTATATTACTTGAGAAAATTAAGTACAATACAACACCACTCAGAGCACACCCATCCACCAAGATAGAAAGAAAACCCAAATCATTACAGTTATAGTATATGAGTAAAAGGCAATTTGCAAGTGATGCTCCCAAAACACGAAACCAATAAAGTGGGCAATGCATACAAAATGAAACCTGACATGTGTTCATTAATTTTTCAGGGTAATAATAAAAGAAAGGATAGCATAGTGCATCATAATAAGGAACAAAAGGAAAGCACATAGCATGGAAAACAAGTTTTGTGAAAGTGCATTCAGAACTTGTGGAGCCCTTATCTTTTGTCTGCCAGTATTTGCGCATGTTTTATGATAAAAATAAGCCAACACTTCACCCCTGACTAGAATTAAATTCAGATCAGCTGGGTTTCTAAAAACATTGCCTCTCACTTGAAACTATCCCTGTTTACTAGAACATACTTCCCCATGTGGTGAAATAAACTCAGCTGTCAGAGTGGAGAGCGAGGGGGGAGGAGAAGGAGAAACTGGACAGGGAACTTGGCCGGGGCAGATAGAGGAACAGAGAGTTTGTTTGTGGCTGTGGTTTGTTATCTTATGCCCTGAGCCTGTGTTGAGCTGCTTCAGTGTAAAATGCACAAATTTTCTATTGAATGTACAAAATACCACATAAACACGAAAACATAGAACTCTAAATTATTTTTAATACTATGTTTGCATCGCTGTTTGGTCAGATAACCCAAAGCAAACTTAGCAGCTGCTGGCTACACTAATGTTGCTCATGTTAGTGAAACAAAACTGATGTGTTAAGTAAGTCCTTTGTCACACTTGAGCAACGTGGTCACAAACTCTGTCCAAAGTATTAAAGTAGTGCTGCTAGTGATAGAGAGGAAATGCACTTGAGACAGAAAATAAGCAGAACCTCCTTTGTTTTTTCTTCTTTTTCTTTTTGTCATGAGACCCGCAAACAGGTTACTGACCTGCATCATTTAATCCTCTTCAGAGGAAGGCCCTGACTTATCTTGGATGAAGTGTTGCTGTTTGTTTACGTTAAAGGAAATTATAATGACACCTTTTCAAGAGTTTGTTGCACTATTTGTATTTGTTGCATACTTAGTGGGTGCAGGGAAACAAAGGCATATCATAACAAATGGAAAACTAACAATATAAATGCAGCCATATAAAGCTGAAGCAATACTGCCTGTGGGCCACGTGTGTCCCTACCTGCTGCCAGATTCTTCTCTCCTGAAACTCTCCTTCTCTATCTTACCATCTATTTTGCAGTTGTTTGTAGCAATTAAAGTCAAGCTGAGTTTGTTCAACACATTGTCTTTTCAATTGTTATAAGTTCAATAGGAATATTCATACTGAAATTTCAGTAAAATTGTTTATTAATGTATAATTTATGTTTAAATCATAACCTGATTTTCATTCTTTGTGGAAAAATTATTATGTTAAATTAGTAAGTTAGTTTATTCAAAAAGTCCCATGGAGGTCAAGATTTCTTTTAAGAGAAAGACACGAGAACACATTACACAACCACATGATCACAGCAAGAAAAGCCAGTGACCCGGATTATACCCATGATTTTTAGAATTACTGAGATCACAAGTCCATATTTCCTGATGCAGCAATTTTTTCCCTTAACTATATGTATTCATCTCCCTGCATGTACACAAAGTTTCTCTGTTTCTCCACAGTACTGGGAATATAATTCTGTTTTTATGGTCAAAAAAGAGTGAAGTCTAGGATGTTGCCTTTAAAAGTAGGAGTCAATGTCAAACTGTCAAATATGAACTTCCTCTCGGGTCATTAACCCCCCCCCCCAAAAGGCCCAGGAACAACACCGAGGTCATGTCCTAAATGATAGCTATAGCTCCATTAAGCCACATAAAAAGTCATCACTAATTACATATACACACTGCCATAACTGCTCCCATACAGGAATTAATGTCTCTGAACATATTCAAGTGGTAAGATGTCTTCAGTATTTGAAACATCAGTTATTTAATAGATATTTGTTGAATTTAAAGACCAAAAAGCTTTACCACTTCATGAGGCAATGGTTTTGAATTAAATTTATACCTTTTGCATCATTCAGAAATCTTCCAGCATTGACAGTATTGAAACATCTAAAGATTTTGACATTAGTCAATTAAAAAAAGCGATGAGCCATCCTTTCGAAAGCTTGTTACAGCATGCAGAAATATAAGTGAGAGCTCTCTGCTGAGTCTAAATGAAGAAGCTTGACTTTAACTGCAGCCCTGACAGTGTGCTCACTCATCTTTGAGCTACTACATGTGTACATGTAATCATTTTGTGTTGCCTGTAACTACACCCGAGTATACAAACAACTTGTATGTTGTATGATTGTGATGTATTGCCTCATAGTGAAGATTGGTTGATTGCTGTAAATACTGACATTCTTTCACTTACTGGATCTGCAGCTACAATCAGTATAGTATGTCAGTGGTCTCACTATTAAACCATCGAAGCTGTAACTCCGAGTCCTACTTACCATCATCAGAGGCCTCAGCACCTCTTTTAAAGTTCTCCAGGTTGACTCTTGGGGGTCGGTTAGGTTTAGCAGGAGCAGGACCCAAAGCTAAACTGTTTGGCAGGGGATTACGCTTGGGGCCTGAAGTGGCATCACCGTTAACGCTGCTGGGCTGAGGAGAGGGCTTAGATAGATTCTTCAAGCTAGGTTTTTTACTGGCTGGAGGTTTGGGAGGAGGGATGGAGTTAGCAGCAGAGAGAGGGGATTTGTTGGCTCCTCCACTGTCCGACTGCTCATTCTTGTCCCTCTCCTTGTTGAACATACTCTGAGCAGTCCGAAAGTTGGTAGGGGCTTTAAAAGTGGAGTTTGTCTGAGGTTTGGGTTTGTTCACCGTTTCTGTGTTAGTTCCTGCAGGATTTTCACCTTGGTGCAATAATCTTTTAACGCTGCTGGACGGTTTTTGTTGTAAAGGAGGTATTTTGGGTACGGACCCGGTAGTGGCAGGCATGCCCCCACCACTGTCTTCTTTTATCCAGCTGGGCTTGGAGCTTAAACCTGGAGATGGTTTAGGAAAGGCAGGTTTGGAGTCGGACAAGGTCGAGCTGAGGGAGGGCTTGTTGAGCGGAGGCTTGTTGAGCGGAGGCTTGTGTACAGGGCCTTTAGCTTCAGAAGGCTGTGAATGAGGTGACTTCAAGGGTATCTGTTGTTTATTACCAATCAGAGATTTGCTGTTGGTGTTGGTGTCATCCTGTGTGTTCTCAAACCTGCTAGACAGGGCTTTAGTTTTTTTTGGCTCATGTGCCTCTGTGTCGCTTTTAGAGGATACTGTGTTTTTCAGGAAAGCTGGTTTAGGAGGAAGATTTATTGCACTGCCCGAGAGGCTCTCCAAGACAGGTTTCTTTGTCTGTATGGTTGGGCCAGAGGAGAGGGTGGGGTGCAGGGGTTGTTTGGTATGTCCAGCCGGTGTAGAGGAAGTCTCGTCAGTGCTCCATCCACTTGCTTGGAAGCGAGCCATGATGGCCTTTACATCAGCCTTGTTTTCCTGGGATGAATGGAAGAGGATCAGAAGTAGAGGTAATGATCAAAATGCAAAACCTCAAACAGAATGTGATTCATATTTATTCAGAATTACATGCCAAAAAAGAAACTGTTGAACAAAGCAAAAGAGGAATAAAGGAAAACAAATCAACACTCTATTAGACTGACATAAAGGTTTACATAGGAACAGAAAGTTGCCAGACAGTAAAAATATTGCCATCTTTTTTCTTTCCAAACTTTTTAGCCAATCTGTGAAATTTAGTTTTAGTTTAACTAATCTGTTTCTCTCTTTTCCAAGGCCACTCACACACCACGCATATACACAAACCCAGTCAAATACACAACTTCTCAAAAGTCCGTGGCTCAGGGGGTACGGGTTGTCCATCATTCATGGGGTTTGAGGTCATTTAAAGGCCATTCAGAGAAAAAACACCTAGCCCCAAATTAATCCATTTGGCCAGGACAGCACCTTTGGTGGCAGCCTTTGATGAATTCAGGTGTTTGTGTATATGTGTGTGTGTCATCATCAGTATGTTATTAACTGTAAAATTTTTGAATTATAGAGTTTTAATATTTATAACTTATTGACCTCAAAGCTAAAACAGATAAATAAAATCATCACATCTATCTAATATTCTCTTCACTTAACAAGACTGCATAATAAACTAGGAGTCATAATAAACCTTCACAAAATTTTTGTGTCACATCACTTCAGAGAGCTCTGGAATAAGAATTTTCAAAACATTATTTGGGAACCAAAAGAACGTCCTATCAGAATATTGTAGTTCATAGATTTTCTTTTTGTCTGATGTGGAAATGATTGTATTTATTTGGTTAATGCAGCCTTTAAAGATGCGAACTGGGAACCACATCAGTCGATCCAAACCATCCATTAACTACACAGCTTATCCTTTTGAAGAGCCAATCCAGTTGACACTGCACAAGAGGTGGGTTACAACCCGGACAAGTCACCAGTCCATCATCGGGCTGGCATATACTGTAGAGACAAACAACCTTTCACGCTCACATCCAAACCTATGGGCAATTTACACTCATCGATCAAAGTACATGTCTTTGAACTTTGAGAGGAAGCCAGCACAGGAAGAAAGTGAGACCTCCACACAGACAGACCCTGGCCCACAACCTTCCTGCCGTGAGTCGACTGCTACCCAACGTATCAGAGACATTTTTGAAGCTAAAATGTATAAATGAAAGCAAATTTGATATTTAAAAAGGGAATGTTTTTACAAGCAAACAGGTGAAAATAAAATGAATATGCAAAGCAAATTCTATTATTCTAAATTAGCAGTAGTACAGACTTGTTACGCTCAGGAGTGTAAAAATTTGCTACTGAGCAATATCAGTCTTATATGAGTCTTGATTATAGGTAACTAATATATAAGGAGCCATATTACTTGTCAAACCACAGTTTGTATAGACTGTCGTGCTTAGCTTGGCTATGAACACACTAGTCAATTGTATACCACGTGCAAATTTTCTAGTGTAGGTAAACAAAAGTTACTTTTGTCTAATAGTATCTATCATTGAGGAAAAGGTGTTGAATAATTACAATATTCTTTTTTTGAGGTTGAATGAATCTTAGCAGCAAAAAGGTTTGTAGTGTATAGCGGTTTATTGTTTATTATACTGAAAAAGTGGTTATAGTGTTGCTTTGGCCGTGACACAAATGGATAAGCCATCCCGACATCTGGTATCTGAAGGTCTCTCCTGTTAGAAGAGTAAAGAATGACGAAATTTCGCGGGAGGCGCACTACCAGCCACAAGTTGCATCTTAAATTTGCCCCAAAAAGAAGCAACTTTGCTCCGGTATCAGCCCTTTGGCTGTTTCACAAAATGTGACAATGGAGTGACGAAGTGGCAGCCACACCTATTTTAATAAAGCTAGTTTGACTGGAGTCAGAGACACCATACCAGGAAGAAAAGATAAGAGCATGAGGACGCGCAGTCATAGCTATTTCCACAGCAGAGTACTAAAAGTGGGGGGGGGGGACCTGCACAGTAGAAAGGACAACTGTATGAAACTAAATGGAAAGTTGTCACAATGCCAACTTTGAACAACAACAACAAAAAAGCTTCTGTGTGTGTTACTGTGACTGTGATGCTCTCAATGTTCTATTTGTGAGTCCAAGTGAAACCAAGTCACACTCATTTATATAGTCTGATATCATATACGTTGTGTGGTCCATGATTTAAATGAACCAGGTCAGAGGAGGCAGGTTTAAAAAAAAAAAAAGAAATCCTGATTCACATGTAAATCAAGATTCTTATATTCCTAAGGATTTGGTTTATAGACGGCTAATTGTATTAGCAAATTTTTTTGAGAAAATGTAGTTGCTGCCTGGATTACGTTAAATGAAAATTTGGTTAATTTGGAAAATTTGGTTAAATGTCGAAAAAGTAAATAAATTCTGTTTCGTGTTGACTTTTTTGTGACATTAACCGAACGCTTTGAGTTTAGCCAAAACAACGCTAACTGTGCTTTTTTCCACGAGCGTGCATTGTACGGAGAACAAAGAAGTATGTTGTGATTGACACACGAAGTTTGAACATTTTGCAACCTTGCAGAAAAAATATTTTATTATGTCAAGACGATGTTTCTTTCAAAACATGTTGGCAGTTGAAAGTTGATAGTAGTAACGTCATTTTTAGCTATTTTGTTTCAGCAAAAATATTTTACGGCATTCTGGGCAGAACAAACAGTGGTTGAAATGAATAATGCTTGAGGACTGGTTTAAGAAGTTTTGAAATGCTGATTTTTTTTTTCCCGTATAAAATTTTCACCACCCGTATAAAATTTTCACCACCTGAATCCACTAGAACCGTCATGTATTCCCTAAATACGTTAGCAGTCAAGTTGGCTGTAGCCAAGCTAGCCGCAGCTGCTATCTCAGTTGAGAAAGAAGCTATCAACTTTTACTTTTTGACAACTGTATTTTAAGCAACTCGGGTTGTGAATGTGGCCCTCGAAAGATAGTTTCTTTTTTTTTTTGTTCAGTTCAGTGTTGTCAGCGACATCTTTCAGAGGTGACATAACGAGGTGTGTTAACACTAAGCCCGAGATATGTCTAAATATGAAATCGGAGGAAAAAGAAACGGACGAAAGTTCCCTCATTGTGCTTCTGTTTTTTTTTTTTTAACCGCGGAAAACTAAAAATTACCCAATATGCTGTGTACCAGTCACTTGCAATTACTGCTTCTCTAAACAATCATGCAGTTGCAATTTTGTAAAAACCTAAAAAAATTATGTAAAATCCTGGAAACATCTCTCAGTGAGCAACAATAGATTCCAAAATGGCTGTAAACATGAATCAACAGCTCTCTAAAACGGTTTTAATGTTTTAATGAAAATTGAATCTTCACAGAGGTATAAATTAATGCAGGAATGTTTGTTTAGGACAAATTAATACCTAATAAACCGGCAGCCAAGTGAGCCTGTGCAGAGTTATGGAGTAGTGAACAGAGTTTAGATGGGTCCCTTTGAGAGTCCCTTTCATTACGCATATACGAAATACAGGAATTCATCAGAAGAAGTCGTCAGAAGAGTACCATTATCTATGCGGGTATCAAGCGCAAGTACATTTCACGTCTAATCACCTGCTGAGACAGGACAGAGAAAAGAATGAGCTATTTTGCTCAAAGCAAAGAGGAACCAGCATTTCTTTTTCCATTGTGATGTAAAGTGGAGGCCGAGGTAGCCTTGCTCAATTTAGTTCGCACAAAACCGTAGAAAATACATACCACAATGGTAAGGTAACCTCTTCTGTTTTTACACAATATGCATGAAGAAATGTGTGAAAACATGTTGTGAATATCAAATGCAAAACTATCAAAGGAGGTGTTATGGGTCTTAAATACTAAATTAGGATAACTAAAAGCTCACAAATTGCTAAAGTGACTATTTGGGTCCTATGTCTGTTCAAGTCAAGGTTACTTTTAAAATATAACAGCTTTTCCTCCCTAATCATGAATCATTTAGGCAAGTATGAATCGAAAGTGTTCCTACAGAGACGTACTCATAATGTCCATTCACAAGAGGTCATATGTCTTTAAAAATATCTATAGTGAAGATCTCCAACACGTCCAACACAATTCTTTCGCTGAATCTTGCCAGGGCGAGGTGATTATTTTTAAAATAGTTTTAGCTGACTAAGTTGTACTCACCATTTTGAGGACTCTGCTATGTCCAAATGGTCAGTGGATGAAGTGGTGGAGGTTGTTTGTTCAGTGTCTCTGTTTGAGTTTCTGTTGCTGTCGAAGAGAAGGAGAGATACTGAGAGACGGCGAATGACAGAGTGGAGTGTGTGACTCTGTGTGTTTGTATGTAGGAAGTTGTATACCCCAGGTCTGTTGATGACCTAAGGCAAGACTACTTCCTCTGTTGGTGCTATGTGTTTTGTGCCGGTGTGAGTCTCACAGCCTCTGTTATCTGTGTTTTATGATCTCGTGGATTTGACTATCCCTGGCAAACTCCCTGCAGTTTCCCTCTGTGCTCAACAATTGATGCTCACACACCAGTGGCAGGTGAACAGAAAAAACCATGATGAGAATTGTTCCTTAGCAACTGTATACAACAATTCAAATATAATGTGGTAATATTTTGGCAAGGATAAAAGCTGTCCACAGTGGAAACAACAGTAAAAGATGTGGCCATGTTCTGCATTATGAGAATAAGGGCCTACAGCCATGCTGGCAGCTCTGTCCTTAGACACAAAGGGGCTTTAAGGTAAATGCTGGCACGCTAACAGAGCTAACATGATGTTTAAGAGGTATAATGTTAACCACCAAATCTGTTATTACTAACTTTACATAATTGAGGGCTAATTAGTACAATTAAAACTGAAATCAACAAAAAAAAAAGGTAAGATAAAAGTGTAAACATTAATAATTTTCCCGAAGTTTTTAGCTTTCAGGACCATTAACACAGACCACAGTACTATCTGATCATACCTAGAGGATATTTTGGATTATCTACTCTCTGACATTTTCTAGACATTAAATTTGTCCTTTCGATGGGACAGGAATTTAAAATATAGTTTAGGGTTTATGCGAGAAGCTGTGTGAATAAGTAACATTAACTCTTTTACCCACATAAACCTCCCAAGGTCCACAGCAGACCGTGGCATGCAGACTCTCCAAGGATGCACTGGGATCCATCCATCATCATTAAAATGACACAGCCGGAGGGCTCTAATCCGCCTGGCTGCCATTTATTTGGACAAGGTCAACTGGACTTGAACCGAGTCCAGTCGCCTTTCGGCGGTACATTACACAAACTGCAAACTTCATACAGAGACAGTTACTCCAACTCCCCACTTCTCCTTCTTATTTACTTCTACTCATGCTTCACTTTTTTGCCCCTTCTTCATGTAGCTTTTTGAAGTTTAAGACAACTGACTGTAGAATTTACAGTAGAAACACTTATGTTAAGACATGCACTAAATCACAAGTTATTCCAAGGACATGTGTTACTTTTCTAACGCATTTTACTCTGCCATATTTCATCTTTACATTCCTTTGGTGCCTCCGTTTTTTTTACTCTCTGCTATAAAGATTTATCGCAGGTCATGTTTTTCACATATTTACCCTCACATGCAACATAACAGCATCATGGTATCAGATATTGAGTCTCTCACCTCCCCTCATGATATTTACATCTACAACACTTGTCAGAATTATCTTATTAATTTACTATTTGAATCATAAACTCATGGGAACAAGTGGGGACACTTTAAAAGTGATCTTTACTGCATGACAATGACAAGAAATCCTTTCAATTTTAGATTCACATTTGTTTACCAGAGCGTTTTCGAACCTGCATTAACCGTCACTAAATATAAAAATCTAACAAGAAAAAGGAAATATAAAAAAAAAAAATTACACGTAAAAGTATATCATATATATCTCATTTTACAAGCCTCTTAAAAGTCTACTTCCCTTTTTCTGACTGTAAGATACGGCTGAGCCTGCAGAAACTAACATCCACATTTAGGACTAAAGTGCCTTTGTGAGAAATGTGTATTTTTTTTTCTTCAAAATGATGTTTGTCGTTTGTGTTTGTTTTTATAGCATTTGATGATTTTCCATGTGTTCTTATGGTAGTACCTCTAGAAAACGTTCCTTAATAGGACAGTTGAATTAAAGTGAGCAAGTAATTCTGGTACCATTCTCTGGAACATTTGTTTCATTTAAATACAGTTTTGATTTCAGCATCACAATGTCTTAACACAGGAACTTTCCATTGGTATATTTGTATAACACAGTGAATGTGTTATACAAAAGACTGGACAGATGTGTTGCCAAAAATCACAATCTGCTTGGCCTTGTATGGTGTTTTCCAGTGTTGCTGGTTGCAGCACCAGCTTATCTAAAGAACAGTTAAAGAAGCACATGTACTTTCATTAAGACTTTCTTGAATTAAAATGTTCGACTATTTTCTGCTCGACTTTTCTTATTATTTCTTGCAAACATAAAACAAAATCCTGTGAGTCCTGAAAATGAGTTTTTTGAGGTCGTGTTTATGAGTTTCTTTATGAAAAAAATCCATTTGTTCACATATTTTTTCCATCTCATCTTAAAAATTTTGGTAGGTCTTTTTCACTCGACTGCCGCCACCTCTTCCTTCCCATCACTCTTCTGACCGATGATATCGGTACCTCTCCTCGGCCCTGTCTTCATCATAGCCGCGATAGTGTCCTGCCTCACTGCTTTCTCTTCCTCTGTTATCAGGGCAGTGGATCCCCAGTCTCTTCTGCAGCTTCTCCTCCTGGAGACGAAGCTCCATGGAGTCCACCAGGTCGTAGATGCTATCCAAGGACCACATGGGTGACGGGAACCATGCCTTAACATCGCCATCCTTCCCCACGATCAGCATGCTGAAGTAGTCCTTGTTGATTTTCAGCTCTTCTCTCAGATTGTTGACCATGTCACGGGACAATGGCTCGACCTCACTCTGACTACGACCTGGAAGAAGGATGACAGAGTAAAAAACTAAGCGGTGCACTTTATAAACCATCAAAAAATGATAAAACAAAAAAGGACTGCTAGGAATTCTGAAAACAGTTTTTAAAAAGTTTCAAATTTTTTATTGAGATAAAACAAAATGGCAATTCAATCTAAAAATGTCTATATATTTTCACATTAATACACACACTGTTGAGAGTAAATTCCAAGTTACTGGTTCCATTACATTCCCATGTACCTGGACTGCCCCACATTGCTGTGACTCACCATTTAGTGGAAATAGCTCAACAGTTCCTGACGCTTTGTCTCCAGTTCCTACCATCTTTAACATGGCAAAGTGGCGAATACCTGAGGAAGACCCCAAAAATGTGTATTCAAACAGTAGAAGCTTTGAAAGGAATATCAACCAGCTCATGGATTCAAGTAAATAATAAAAATAAATAAATAAATAAAAAGTTAGTGAAAATAGTACAATGCCTTTCTTATTTTGTTTGCATACTTTAATATTATGGGTAGTAAAATTTTGGGGTATTTAATGATAGCTTTCTCCAGCTAAATACATGTCCAGTCATGGTGTTATATTTACAATAAATACTTTGTTTACTGTACATTAACTACATGTAAGGCCTTTCATAGTCATAGATTCATTATGTAAAGTAATGTTGGCTTGGTTTGTCTTTCCCGACCCTCGAGGTCGGAGGGAAAACCCAACTCTGTTAAAGCTCTCGCATATTCTACCAAAGACCACTGGGCGGAGAGAGAGTGTGTTGGTGGTGCGGTGTGCTGCTAACCCAGGTGACACTCCTGTGCGCTGAGAGCAGAGAGCTGCTGTTGGAAAGAGTAGTCGTCCTCAGAGGGAGCTGAGATGAGCAGCAGTCTCCTCTTAGACATGAACCTAAACATCAGTAAAAAGGGTGTTTCGAGTTTGAATGTTGTGGTGTAGGTCAGTCAAACTCATGCTTCTCATTCAGTCATTTTCCATACATGTCTCACTAGGAAGAAGATCAACAAAATTCAAGCATTCAAACTTCCTTTTAGGCCATTCTGAATCTCACTTACTTTTTAAACATATTTTTTTAATGTTAATGCTTTTTTCAGACACATTTTGTGATGAAAGCATACAAATATGAATAAATCCTAATCATAAATTATTAGTTAAGAGTGCTAATTTGCTTTTCAGACAAAAAGGATCCAGACATGGATGCCTCATGGTTAAAAGGCAATAATGAGAACTGAATAACAGTGCTTTACCTAAGCAAGGAATTCTCAGCTCCAGGCTCTTTCTCTTTGGAGCAGACTTGAGGACTCTTCTTCTCTTTTTCTTTTTCTGAGCGCCTCGAGGCAAAGTTGTCTACGTATTCAAACAGAGCAGGGCTTGATGGTGGAGCTTCAAAGACTCTCTGGGGGAAGACAAAAGGGGGTTAAGAGTTTAAAGATATATAGGAGTCATAAGAGGGGAAGCAACACATTGAAAGAATGGTTTGAACAGTCTTGGAAGAGGACATGACAATCCTGCATCTATAAAGCTGGGAAGCTTCCAGGTGTGAGCTGGTGTAAATGTGATCCTGAAAATGAGCATAAATACTCAGATACTTTCAAGTAAAATGACAGAAAAGCAAGGGAAATAAACAATGTCTAACCTTGGGCTTGATGTCGTAGTCTGTGATGGTCATGGAAAAGAGGTCAGAGGACGACAGGCCAAGCTCTGCTCTTAACAGGGAGATGAGGCCTGGGTCTGAGAACTTCTCTGACAGGTCACTGAGTGGAGGCTCAGATTCTGAAAACACACATATACATATGATTATAAAAATGAATGTGTAAAAATGAACAACAAAAATAGACCAACACTGGATTGGACAAAATAACAGAAACACCTTACAGTGTAATGAACCCCTGCATAACAATAACAATGATACAACCAAAACTATGATAACCAAAAGTACCATAAAGTTGAATCATCTTCTCTGAACAGTGTTGAGAATTATAAACTTAACACTACTTTACTAGGGTACAATTTTTTCAAGGGCTGTTGTATTGATCACTTTATGTTGTGCAGGAATTTCATGTCATTTTGAAAGCCACCTGTGCGTACAAAGCAAGTCATGTTAAAAAAATCAGTTGTGGCAGCACAGTGCCGTTCTAAGTGAGAGAATCACAAAAAATCCATGCAAAAAATGAGAAGAAGTAGAAGATGCTTTTCCTAAGCAATAGATATTTAAATTAAAAAAGTAGTGAGCCACACCGACATGCTATAGCCTGTAGCATGACAGTGTCAATCTGGTAGTCTGCTAGCTTGGTCTAGACTAAAATATCTCAACAATAATGAATCCCAAAGTCAATAATGACATGTCGGCCTCTGGGTGAGTTTTAACAGCTTTTGCTGGCTGAAGTGTCAGAAGTCTGAAGTACCCACTGCATAAAAACAGCACAACAAGAAATGCTGGCAACCCGACAAAAGAGCAATCTGCCCCAGATGTTTTTTTCAAATAAAGGAAAGTAAAGGCGATTAGGCGTTGAAAAAAAAACAGTATGATCCTTGTTACAACAAGTGTGAAGAAATTCAGTCCCAGACCATTGTACTATGTATGGAACCATAGAAGCCATATTTGCATTTGGTCACACCTTAGTAGAAGAGTGTAGTTTGTTCCCTTGGTATTATCTGCATGAGATTTTCTGATTACATGGATCAGGCTTAGAAAAAAACCTAAATGGTGCATATGCAAATATTCAAAAAAAACAACCTCATGCCCACACAAATAGAACTGACAAACACTCCCTACCAGGCTGTTGGTGTTGGAGAGTGAGTGTGGCATCACTGCCTTCCACAATGGTTGCCACAGTTATCTTCCTCATAGCAAGGTCACAGTGATGCTTCTCGTTCTCTTCTTTCTGCTGGATGTAAAGTGTTGCATCTCTGCTGGGCGTAGAGATCAGCTAGTACCAGGACAACGCACAGACGAGGCACAGAACTCAAACAAGGCAGCGGGAAGGTGCTGATTATGTACAGATAAATCCAGTGTTGTGCATGCATTTGTAATGTGGATGCTGTTGTACCTCAGGATTAGGGATGAAAGACGGGACAAAAAAAGGCAGACAACAGGATATATAAAGAAAAAGTTCTCACCATCAATCTTCTTCTTCCCTTCAAACTGTCCAAAAACTCCTTCAAAGCTGATTTATCCTTCTCACTGGCCTCTCTGTTGGACTTTTTCCCTCTTCCTTTTCCTTTCTTTCCTTTTTTCCCTTTGCCCTTTTTCTTGGAGCTTTGTTTTTCCTGCACATCATCCTTAACATTCTGCTCTTTTTTATCCTCATTGTTTTTCCCTCCATGTCTTTTCTTTCCTTCCTCCACAGTGGAGTCAGGCCTGCAATTCAACACAAAAAAAGTTTTATTGTTGACTTTGATGTTGATCCAGCGCTTAAAAAACTAAACATTTCTGTCTGGTGTAAATGGATGAGGAGGCATTACATAGCAGATGGGAATACAAAAGACAGTTTCAGTGAAATCAAGAAAGGCATTTCCTTTTAAAAAAAAACAACAAAAAAACAAAACAGAAAAAATATGAAAACAGCACCTGTCTTTCCTCACTTCTCCGTTGCTCCTTGGTATAGATGGAGGATGCGCTTTCTCATTTTGCTGTCCGTTAGAAGAGGCCTGTTCCCCTCTGTTCCAGGCGTTTCCCCTCGAGGACCCCACGGCAGGCCCCTTACGGATAACAAACCTTGACCGTCCACTTAGGATGTCCTGGATCTTGCTCTTCAGGGCAGCTTTTTTGTCTAGAGGCGGTTTTCTTTGTGATACCACCACAGAAGTCAAATTTGCTTGCTTCTCAGGACTCAGCCCCGTCTTCTTCTTCATCTTTTTTATTTTCACCACAACCTTCTTCTTAGTGGTTTTACACCTGTATTTAAAAAAACAAACAAAACAAAACCCCTAAAATGTCAAGCACAACTTATGGCTGTGGGTACCACTTTGATAAAAGACTAATATTGGGCAAGTTGAAATACTTGACACTCTGATATTGGACCCATACAACATAATTTTCCTTATGAGGTTCAGAGTGTATAGTTTTGAAAGATTTTGCCCACTTTTCTAATTTTCTCTTACTTTTGTGAAGTAAGTAAATGTAAAGTTGACTGAATTACCTTATAAAAACCTATTAAGAACATAGTGATGTAATGAAACCTCAAATTGGATCCTTTTCTAGTCATCTTCTCCAGCTTCCTCATGGGGAACTGATCTATGAGCTCCAAAATTGCCTCGATGCGGACCGGATAGGGGAACCGCTCACTGACCCTTAGATTCTTCTTCAGAACCAGCATGGTGAATCCTTGCTCCTGAAATGATCAATGTTGAATGAGAAAGCACATGTCAAGAGCAGGTAAACCCCAAAGGGAAAAAAGTCTTTTTCAGAAACATTTGTTTTCATGAAACTATCTCAAAGGCAGTAAATCATTTATATCCTGTAAGAAAATCAATCTGTTAATGGCAAACTGGTTACCTGGCTGGTAAGCTCCAGGTAGTGCAGCAGCTTGGTTACTGTGTCCGGGTCTAGGCTCTCTACTGTGGCCTCCCCTTGGAAAGTTGTTTTCTGGATCCGACCTTCCATCATGGCGTTCTGGATGATGGTGATGATGAAGGTGTCTCTTTCTGCTAGACGGCAGTGCAGCCCTTCCTGAGAGAGAGAGGAAGAGAAGTTGAGTTACAGAAAACATAGACAAAAAAGTTTGAGCAGAATTCCAATGTAACAAAAAGTGTAAATGAATAAGAACAGTACCTGCTCCATGTCTTCCAGCTGTTTCTCCATCATACGTAGATAGTGGTCATTGTGTGATGGGGCTGTTATTACCCACAGCCGCTTTTTACCTGGAGGGGAGAGATGGTTGTAGGTACAGTAAGTAAGACAGACAGACAAATATATGCATCACCTGATCAGTTCTTTCTCCTTTCCTGCAAATTCAGCCAGGAAATCCAGCTCTGGAGCCAGGCTTGATGATGATTCTCCGAGTCCTCGGTTCTCTCCATGTTCTTCGTCTTCGTCCGACCCCAGTCCATGCTCGATTCCTGGAGGGAGGTCCGAATAATCTCCCCAGTCCCTTACATTAGAGTCCAGCTCATCCTTGTGTTTGGCTTGACCACTGCCCGGCCAGGCAGCGAGCAAACTCTGGTAACTGAGGCTCCACAACGTGGCAAACAACAACAGATGTGAGTGTAAGGTAAAGAAATTAGACATCCTTGCTTGTTGATCAGCTGGAACTGGTTAGCATCTCAGAAATCCTCTTGGAAAAAAAAAGATGCGTAGTGCTGTGTTCGCCACTGCTAATTCATTTGCAGCAAGTGTTGCATCTGAAACAGCCGAGATAGATTCACCAAGTGTTTAAAAGTGACTTAAGAAACCCCCAGCTGAGAAATCTCCAAATTCAAAACCCTGCTGGAGGCTGCAGTATTCTGTATCCTTTAAAAAACAGGTGGAGCAAATCTGGAATGAATGTGAAAGGTAAAAGGAGAGAAAAGACTACAGTGATGGTAACCCCTCTCACCAGCAGCGTGAGACCGACTGGGGAGACTTTTCTCTGCTTGCACACAGATGCACACTCCTGGTTCACATTATACCCCAGGCTTGTTAACAGGAAACTCCTGGAATTTTCTGTGACTTCAAAGCATTTTCTTGCTCAAAAATTGCTGTCTCTCTCTCTCTCTCTCTCTCTCTGCCCCGTCTCTCTCTTTCTCTCTCTTGTGTGTGTGTGTGTTTGTGTGTGTGTGTGTGTGTGTGTGTGTGTGTGTATGTGTGTGTGTATGTGTGTGTGTGTGTGGGTGGCCCTGTTTTTGTCCCACAGCTGACTATTCTGCTGTCCATTATCAATAGAAAAACAATGACTCACATTTATACTGCACATGCTCACATACAGAGTATTAAATGCACATGGATGGCAACATAACAACATAACATTAGTAGGGTAGAATGGGTGGTGTGAGGGCAACTGCCCTGCTCTGCCTTTGAGTCCCTACCTGCTTCAGGGGTGCTGTTGTGAAGCCGACCCTCACTATTCTGAACTCAATAGTGTAGTGCAGTGCAGAGACAGTATCCCTGCAAGGATCAGGAAAACTTTCATTATTACACATGATGAAGATTGATTGAATGTAATTCTTTTGATTTTAACATCTGTTACTGTCCATCAACGGGCGGGCGGAGGGATGTGGGATGTGTGGGGCTGCCTCACAAATGGAGGGGTAAAAAGAAAATAAAAGGGGTAAAAAAAAGTGTGAGAATGAGGGAATGAAAGTGGTAGCTTAAAGGTAGATCAGTTTGGCCTAAAGCCATTTGTGCGATGGCAGCTGAAGCTTTAAAAGGAAATGGTAGCAACCATAAATAAACCTGACAGAGTAACAGATGCTGTAGTCTAAAAAAGTTCACACCAGTTCAGAGTGGTGCATCTGGTTCAGCTGTGAGTTAAACCTGACGACTGATTTCAGGAAAACATAGACACAACGAACCACCAACAAATACAACAAAGGACCGGTAAATGTTAATGACACATGTCGGTATTTACATTTCATTTTGATTTCAGTTGAATTTAATTTACTAGAAAATAGACATGAAAAACAATGAATATGGAGTCGAGTACAGGATTGACATTGTTGATCAGTTTACCAAATGTGTTTTGATAAAAATTCATATGGGAAAATGACTTGAATCATAATCCTTTTGTTTACTAATTTCTGATCTAAACCCAGGGTCTGTCACCACAAGTCCAATGTTTAATGGCCTACATACAAATAGCACAAAATTAGAAGACTGGGATTAAAGGAATCTACATTCAATATCGCTTAATGTTGGAGCGAAAACAAATTTATTGAAAAGTAAAAGCTAAAAAATAACATACACATAAAATTTTAGTTACTAGAAATACTTTGAGATACTTGATACTTTGATACTTGAAATGTGGGTCATGTGCCTTACATTTCTCCTGATTATCTTCGAGTTGTTTCTGCTTCTTGTTGGGAGTTCACCTGTTGTAAATTCAATCAATTGGCTGAGCTCCAGAGATCATGTGTGGAGATGGGACAAGCACCACTGATGTGGGCTTTATTGCAGAGGGACCAGAAGGAAGCTTCTCCTCTGCAATGGACTGTTTGGCTTCAATTCTGTGTCATGTTTGGAGGAAACCAGGCACCACTCATCACCTGCCCAATACCATCCCAGCACTGAAGCAAGGTGGTGGCAGCATCAAACTGTGGGGATGTTTATCAGCAGCAAGGACAGGGAGACTGGTCAGGGTTGAGGGAAAGCTGAACGGAGCAAAGTACAGAGATGTCCTTTACAAAAACCTGGTCCAGAGCATTCAGGATGTCAGACTAGCTTGAGGGTTCACCTTCCAACAGGACAATGTGTCTCAGGGACTACTCCGTGAATTTTCTTGAGTGGCCCAGCCAGAGCCCCGACTTTAACTCAATAGAACATCTCTGAAGAGACCTGAAAATGAATGTCCACCGACAGTTCCCATCCAAACTGACGGAGCTTTAGAGTATCTGAGGAGACGATCGAGAGAAAATCCCAACTGCAGGTGTTCAAAACTTGGCATTATTCCAAAGACGATTCAGAACTGCAATTCCTGCCAAAGGAGCTTCAACTAAGTACTTAGCAAAGGGTCTGAATACTTATTTCGTTCACTTGTGTTTTTTCTTCTCAATAAAGTTGCAAAAATTTCTAAAATTCAGTTTTGCTTTGTCATTCTGGGGTATTGGCTGCAGACTGATGATGAGAAAAATTAATTTAAATGATTTTAACATTATGCTGCAACAGAGCACAATGTGGACAAATGTAAAAGGTCTGATTGCTTTCTGGACACACTGTAGGTGTTGGTCAAATTTATACCTCTAATGACACAAAGGAAGAGGAAATAGATGGAAAGAGAACATCAGAGAAATAAGAAAATCATCGAAGTGAAAGCAAAAGCAATACAATTAGAAGAGTTGTCTTAAGGGTGAAATGCAACAATGAGAACCAGGCGAAGCAACAATGCATTCCACTCTCTGAGCCTGATAAAGAGAACCAGATGATCAGTGTGTGTGTGTGTGTGTGTGTGTGTGTGTGTGTGTGTGTGTGTGTGTGTGTGTGTGTGTGTGTGTGTAAGAGAGTGTGTATCTACCGTATGCAGTATATACAGAACTGTAAGTGAATGCATGTGCTGGTGTGGAGTGAATAGATATCCTGAATATAAAATAAACAAAGACAGACAAAGCAGTTATTTCTGCTGTTTCCTTGTATGAGTTTCAGCACAAGTTGTGATCCAATTTTTCTTTTTCTTTAACCAACCACGTTCCAAGTGTCTTTGTTAGCACAGAAACTCAGTTTTTTGCAATTCATCTTTCATGAGCACTAAATTTACAGCACATCAGCGCAGTTACTCACTTTATACCAGATTTGACAACCAGTTTGTCATTTTCTGGGGCAAATAAACTTAAGAGATAACAAAAATGGATGAGAATGAATCCACGACACCCCATAGTCTAGACTTATGAGTCTTGCACTATATGTTTTAAGAACTGTGCCACTGCCAAACGGGTAAAACGGTGTGATCAGGAAGAGAACTATGAAAACTGTTAACCAGAGCGCCCTTGTGAAGAATGTGATATTGTCGATCATATACATTTCTTAAGACACATGATGATATTCCAGGTTTGTTTTATTTCGAAGCATTGTTACATATCAGAAATAATTAGTTCAGATACCCTGGTATTTGTATTCCTTGCCATGCATAAAGTACATAGATAAACATGATTTTTTTTCCCCCCTTAGGTTTGGTTTTGTGCTGAGGCTTTTGTATAGACGCACACCAAAAGAGTAAATATAGACAGATACTACATTTTCACCCTACAGTGCGTTGGTGGATCAAAATAGTAGAAGGGCGACCCTCAGTGGAAGTTCACATAGATGCACTGTCCAACCGATTCCGTTTTGTGAAGCCATTTCTGATGACACGTGTATATATATATATTTATATATTTATATATATATATATATATATATATTTATATATATGCACATGTATATAAGGGCGTGAATGCAGTTTTCTTTCCATAAGTACACTAAAAACATATCCTGCAACGATCTCGTGGCGTTTAACGTAATTCTGCGCCAAAATCGAGCCCTTAAGCGACCGATCGCCGCGTTATGCAAAATATCAACAGCGATGTTATCGTCAGTTATTAAGACGCTGCAGCAACTTTAACGACCTTAACGACTTTAACGACTTTAACGACCAACATTTCTGGCTTTTTGTTGTTTTTCTTTTTTCCATGCACCGGTCGGTGACAGCGCATCAGGAGTCATCTGACATCCTGCGGTGCGACTCACACGATCCAATAACATCCCGGTGCCGGCGGCCGCCGCCGCCGACACCTTCCGGGTCGACGGACAGGATCGCCTGTGCTGGCGCCGCGGAGACGGGACCGTCTGCAAAGGTCGGTGGACTCGGCCGCCGCCAGCCTTCCCTCCCCGCACCTCGCTTTCCTTCGCCCGGCTCTTTTCCTTTCGCGTTTCTCGGGGCTTTGCTCGGAGCTTTTATTTATTTATTTTTTTTGAGTCATACGTCGCCCCCAGCAGACGACGCGGAGGCGGGTTAGCCGCCGGCTAGCGCGCCAGTTAGCTCGGTTTCTTTTTTTATTTAGCCTCCGCCTCCCTCGACCGAACGGAGACAAAAACGAGCGGCGCGGTTCTCCCGCGTCGAACCGGCCCAAGCGACGCACCGAGCCCGCCCGTCCCCGTCCTCCGCGCCCCGGGCTCCCGCGTCGCTGCGCCGGAGCCATTTGATTTAAACGTACATTTTGTTGTTTTTCTTTATCGGAGAAGCGGTGGCTCGTCGCCAGAGGTTTATTGGAGCCGTTAACTCTTGACCCGGGTTTGATCCGGCACCTCCAGGACAAAGCAGCAAACGTTTGCAGAATCACGTTCGTGTTCGTCCGTGGGCGTGTTTTTATGAGCTAGCTTTAGCGAAAAACGTTGGATAGATCAGAGCGATCGATAATTTTGAGGACTTGTTTAGCTTAACTATTTTTTTTAGAAAAAAATATTAATTTTTTAAAACTGTTTTTGAGTTAAAAAGTCTGACTTTCGAAAAACGGCCGTGAACGCAACACACAGGCCGTGTGAGTGTTTGGATAATTAGCTTGACCCCAAAAAACAAGCAAGAGGTCAACTTGGCCACTAAAGAACTTAGATTTTTATTTATATATTTATTTATTTTACCGTTTTTTTTTCTATTTATTACCCAAACAACTAATGAACTAATCGGAAATATAATCAACATAATTAACAACCTTCTTTCAAATTAAAAAAAAAAAAAAAAATGCTTACAGACCACAACTGTGCTTCGTTGTTGTAATCCTTTGTCCTCTGAGCATATGACTTTTGTTAACCCTAATAGTATATTGATTAGAGCTGCAATGATTAGTCGATCAACAGGATATTGTATCCGCAGCAATTTAATAATGATAATTTTAGCATTTTTTTTTAAGTACTCCTCGTTTTAGTTCAAGTTTCAGTCCGAATGAGTAAAGGTGGTTGTTATACTCAGTTTTAATTTGGTTTGTACTTTCCGACCCATGCATGGTTTTGACCTTTTGACAAGGGCACACGGAGTGACAGGATAGAGTTTATTGCCAGTCAATTCGAGTTTAAACCCTACTACACCAGTCAAGCTATCCCAGTCTATCCCAGTTCCATTATCTCCCTCTTAAGTAAACACGCAGCCCCCCCCCCGTCCTGTTTTGCTGCCTCAGTCGTTCAGCAGTCTGCAGCTTAACGTGACTGTGGCCGTCCATGATTTTGTTAATGCAAAGTTGTGTAAATGAAATTTCTTTCCAAAATTATTCTTGGAGGAAATGGGACAAAAATATATGTATGCTTGTATGACAGCAAAGACCTATGTCAGAATCATAATGTGTAACTAGCAGCCAGAATATGTGTTGGATTGAGGTACAAATGGATGTAGGAATGCTGTCTCAGTGAATGTGACCTGTTGTATAAACAAAGATCATAGATCTGTCCTTGTACTACAAATTAACAGGGTGGGACATATTTCTGTGGGAAAATGTACTGACACTTATTTTCACTTTCAGACTTTAATCCTCCTTTTTTTCTTCTTTACCCCCCCCCCCCCGGGTGCCTTTATCTCTCTTGTCACCAGGAGGGGTGGTGCCTGTCCTGTTGAGCTCCTCCTGGTGTGAGAGTGTCGGGTGTGTGTGACCACCATGGCGAGCCTCCTACGTGTTTTGGCGGCCAGCTGCTCGGCCCCTGTGTTCACTGGGGTTTCCTGCATGAAACTGCAGAGTGGCCGTACAATCAAATCATCATGCCTCCGCTTTTTCAGGACCCATCAAGCTCTTGGACGATGCGCCAGTCCAGGTAAGATACTATACACACACAGTGATTTGGCAGAGGCAAATCTAATAAGAAGCCACAGTCAGTGCAAAAACTGTATAAAACTGAGATATTCTGATCAAAAAGGATCAGACTTTCATTCCAAATCAACTCAGTGTTGTTGCTTTGAAGTTTGGATTGAAGGAGCTGCACTGAGGTCACAGGATTTTGCATACAAGATCCATAACAACATAGATCTTGTAAGTTGTGATGGTGACACAGACTGTCCCAGTGTCACAGTAAAACTTGAATCTTTTGCAGCAATCCGTGAGTAAATAAAACCGTTCCAAACATAGTTAGTTTGATAGTGTGTCAGGCAATTAGGAGTAACTCTTGTCGAGACTGCGCATACTAGTTGGATCTTATTCATATTTTAAGGTTTGTGTTACATGCTACATTCTGTTCAACCATCCAGATAACAGCTGGGAAAAGGAAAGATCAGTTTATTGATAAGAAGATTAACATTTAATTAATCCAAAACCATTTTGTTAATGAATTAAATGAACAAGATCAAAATTAGGTGGTTTGATCCAGGGTAACCATGCGCATTTTCCTCCAGCTGAAAATTTAGAACACTTGTAATCAATCGTTTAAGTTTATAGATACATGTTTTATGACTGATAGCAACATGAAAGCAATGCCACCTGTACCTTCTGTCTGCTCTCTCATGTACCTTTGAATCAGGCGCAGGGCTGTAGCTTGAAAGGTGTCACTCACTCGTTCACATAAACATTGACAGAGGTTATGTTTTCAGTAAAATGGTGCTATTCACAATCCAAAAGAACAGACACGTATGCTATTCATACCATTGTCTTTCTTTGGCCTTGGCAGCTGGTGAAATCTGTCATTGTCATTTAAAATTTACTGTAGAACAATCATTCATTCTTTTTCTTTGCATGCTTCTTCATTTTAAGGTCTGTACATTGTAATTGTTATGAAGAAGTTAATCCACTGTTTAGACAAAATAGAGATAAATAAAACCAAACAGGAGACAACTTTTAACCCCTCACAGAAGGTTTTTCCTTTAACTCTTCTTATAAGTTTAATCTAAAGGTCAGTGTTGCTATCGTCATTTTCTCTGAGCTCCAAGGTCACATTCAGGATAATGCGGCCCTGAGGCATTACTTTCCTTTTCCATGCCCTCAATAACCAGGCAAAAGGTGTGCGCATGTGTTTGTGTGTACTGTGAAAGCCAGTACCAGCTGGCTGCAGGTGCTTCATGTCTGTGCACTGGGTTCAGGGTTGTGCCATGTCCCTCTGTTGCTGTGTAGTTGAGTGTTAGAGGGATGCTGGGACCTTGTTCACAGTGAGTAGAAGTCGATTTTTCTGCAGTTCATTTAGCTCCGGTAACAGCTGGCAGTGTCTATTCTGGACACACGAGTATCAGGTTACAGTCTCGTAGACAAGTAGAGGAAGGGAACACACCACATGCGCCTATAGCTGTACATTACAGTGTGAGGCAGCATGTGGATGTGGGGGTGGATTTGTCAACTTTGATGAGGACAGAATTTATGAGCATACTGTTGGCACTGTCCAACTTGCTAGCTTGGATGCACTTGTTTGTGGGATTAGGAAATGAATACACTACTTATGCTTCCTGGTTAGCCATCTGTGTAGATCTGTCTCTTTTTATATTGTAAAGGAGACACAGAACCCTTACCGGCCATTCACCCTGAAAACTACATCAGCTGTTTGAACAATGCAGCACCTGGGGACCAACTCATACACACTTCTGAGTAGCACTGTGGTCATAAACTCCACAGGGTAACCTAGAGCATCACTGCAGGTGGAGCTCTAACCCTACGAGTCCCCTACTGTTAAACATCCCAGGACCACTAGGGGTCCTTAGCTTAACTTCTCTTTAGGTTCTTTTCTCTAACCTCTAACCTCTAACCTATAGGATAATGCAGGGCATTTTAAATGTGGCTACGTTTAACCAATTTTCTTCTGTGTTTGACGGTGGTAGGTTTTTATTTTGTGGATGTCTCTTTATGACAGCCAGATGGGGAGTGTTAGTGCTTAAGGTCCAGTCGGTCAGAGCTTCACTTGTGGCTCCAGCTTGGGCAAATAGCCAGCCCAGAACTGGGCTCAGCCAACAACCGGCACATGTAGTTTCTTGAAAAAATGGCGTGGTTGTGTGAATGTTATGACTCTTGGTTTATAGACTTTCAAAACTCAAGTGTAAATGGACAGCTGGCAACCAGGGTTTTAGTTTTTTTTTTCTGTTTTGTTTTCTTGTGTTGTGGAGCTTTTTGTAAGGTGAAAGCAGCCAGATCATAAGTCTCCACTGCAGGGTGAGAGGAAAAGCAGCCTGTCCAGGCTCTCTCTCTCTCTCTCTATATATATATATATATATATATATATATATATATATATATAGTCAAGGAGTCGGTGGGAAAGAGCTGCAGTGGAATTTTCCATAGGAGCCAACACATGTGACCTGCATGTCACTTGCAAACTAGACCTGAATAAGAGTACTAAATAAAAAAAATAAACACTGAACTAATATTATTTACAGCCACTTTATTCTGTTTTCATGTTGCTCATTATCGTGTTGGCTACCCATTAATCTCCTGTGTTTCTTTCCTTTTCCAATGTCATTCTCCTTTTCAAGCTCTTCTCTTGTTATTACACTTGTTGAAACAGCTGTGTTTTGAATAAGAAATCTTGGGCATAAAAGCAGTGCTGTCTTGATCCACAGGGAAAACATTTGTCTGTGTCATATTTTCTCATTTTAGAATATAAATGGTCCGTGTGACCTTAAATAAAGGCAAGTTTGGCAGTGAAATGACAGTACGTCCCTGTTGTCTGTGACGTCCTTCAGATGTGTCCTATCCTGTAATGTTGTTGCAGGATACCTACCCTAATTACCGCATATACAATATTTATGGTAAATACAGTTTTAAGTCCACTCATGGCCATTTACTGAGGTGATTTCATCTTGAAGCTGCAATGGTATCTGCATGGACTATAGTGACTTTTTTTCTTAAATTGTTTCCCTCCTCTTAAATCATAAGCACCAACTCATGAAAGAGGGAAACTGGTCATTCACATAGTTGCTGCAGTGATCCATTCAATCAACAACATAGATGTATCCTGTGTATTGTTTGTTATCCTTCTCTTGTTTTGGACCAGGGTGAGAAACACTGTGCACATTTCATTCATCCTCACACCTGTGGTTTTTGTTCTTTTGTTAAAATATGCTAAGAAACATATTGAAATCATTTGTGAAAAATTCTTTGGAACAACCAAAAGTTTCAACAGTGCTTGGGTGGTGCAGCCTGTAGGTTATAAAAACCATTGCCTCATAATAGGTTTTAAACAGCTGTTAACTGCAACTGTTCATTAGCCTGGCGTGAGTGACTCTGTCCCCATTAAAGAACAAAATGGGAATAACTTGAATAAGGTAACAGCTGTCATTTGTCTCACATGCTCCTGTATTATTTCTCTTCTTATTTCCAGGTATTCCATACAAACAGCTCACAGTCGGTGTTCCCAAAGAAATCTTCCAGAATGAACGTCGTGTGGCGCTGTCTCCCGCTGGTGTCCAGGCGCTCATCAAACAGGGCTTCAATGTCGTCGTGGAGTCGGGAGCTGGAGAGCCTTCCAAGTTTGCTGATGAGCAGTACACCCAGGCTGGAGCAACAATTAAAGACATTAAAGACGTCTTGGCGTCTGATGTGGTGGTTAAGGTAGGACTAAAGTAGGATTTTGTTGGTTTGGCCAATTTGATTCCTTATGCTGCCCCTGTCCACTTATGTTCCTCCAATAACTTTTTTTTTTCTTTCCCTTTTCCCAGGTGCGTGCTCCCACTTTCAACCCCGCATTGGGCATCCATGAGGTTGAGATGATGAAGGAAGCATCTACCTTAATCAGCTTCATCTATCCAGCTCAGAACCCTGAGTTGATGGACATGCTTTCTCAAAAGAAAGCCACTGTCCTGGCTATGGACCAGGTTCCGCGAGTCACCATCGCCCAGGGTTATGATGCACTGAGCTCCATGGCAAACATTGCGGGGTATGTACATGGTTCCTTCAAGTGTCAACCATTATTATAAGAAGGGTCAACTTGAAAGATTCCTTGATGTGGTTCTTTCGATTTATATTTGAGTTTTACTATCAATCCCTGTGTCGTTGTACTCTGTAATTTTAGGTATAAAGCAGTTGTACTGGCAGCTAACAGCTTTGGTCGCTTTTTCACTGGGCAAATCACAGCAGCTGGAAAAGTGCCCCCTGCAAAGGTGCGTAGTGACAGTGTCTGTGTGTTTTTGTCAGCATGCGCAGGTTATAATTTTAACAGGCCATGTGGCTATATTTCCATCCCAAAGTTTTTCATGTGTGTGTTTTTGAATAGGTGCTGATCATTGGAGGTGGTGTGGCTGGACTGGCAGCTGCTGGCTCTGCCAGGGCCATGGGAGCCATCGTCAGAGGATTTGATACCAGGTTTGTTTCTGATATGATATGTCTGAATTACAAATTAAATGAATACTGATTGTATTTCAACAGATGTGCAAAGTTAGCTTAAATAATTTGTCTTTGGCTAATGGGGTCAGCTTTGCTAAGTTAGATAGAATTGACAACAGTAGTGGTTGTGTCTGATATGCTTTACATTTATAAAATTAAAAGCCTGGGAATAAACTGATCAACTGGTAGTCATGAATGGCAATGATAAAATTTCCACGTGAATTTGTAAGTTTCAGAAATGATCTGTCACCACCGGATGACATATGAATAATATACAGTATAAAGGACCTAATTTACTCTTGTAATCTTTTCAGTCCAGGGCTGCAAACACTCCTTGCTAACCACAATGAAAAACATTGCATCTCCTGTGGCTTCTTGCTCCCACATTACCAAACTAGAGAATGTAATTTTTGCATGTTAATGGGTTCTCATGTTCTGTCAGAGATATTTTCCTTCTTCCTGACTAAGAAATCATCTCTGACACCCCTCTGCACCCCCCAGGGCAGCAGCTTTGGAGCAGTTTAAATCTCTGGGCGCGGAGCCGCTGGAGGTGGACATTAAGGAGTCAGGAGAGGGCCAAGGAGGCTACGCCAAGGAAATGTCTAAAGAGTTCATAGAGGCAGAGATGAAGCTGTTTGCTAAACAGTGTCAGGAAGTGGACATTGTCATCAGCACAGCCCTTATCCCTGGTACGCACAGAAACACAAACTCATGCACAATGTAAACACTGAATGTGGATCTGAAAAGTGAAGGGCAAATTTCCTTGATAGGCTGTGCTCAAACTCAGGTCCTTTAAAACAGCTTTCCCTTGGTCATGGAATATTAGGAATATCACAGAATATGAGACATTTATTCTGGGCAAGTAGTCAGAGAATTTATTTAAAAAAAAGAAAAAAAGGACAAGTCATGGAATATTTAACATTAAAAATAACTTTGCCGGAAAGTACCAGAACACATTTTATAACAACTTCACATTTGTTCCATTACTCTGTTTGTTTCAACGGTTTTTGTGCACGGCCACGTATCCACAGAAAGCTCAGATGTTGTGAATGTGAGTCACTTGTTAGGTCATATTGTGGCCTGGAAGTGTCTCTTTCTTAGCCACATTAATACATAGCTTAATGTTAAGTAAATGTGTAAAGAAAGAGATTCAGGTGGTTGTCAGTGCTTACCAGTATTTCCTTGATGTCATTGTTTCCATTTAAACACTGCAGGGAAACGGGCACCTATCCTGATCACCAAACCAATGGTAGAGAGCATGAGAGACGGCTCAGTGGTGGTGGATATGGCTGCAGAGGCCGGAGGAAACATTGAGACCACAGTACCAGGGGAGCTCTCGGTGCACAAGGTCAGTGCACATATGGCCACACATGCGCTGATCCTTAGCAAATCTTATAGGTTTTATTTTGTTTAAGTTATTGCACATCATCTGTCACTGGTCTTACTCCTGGTCTCCAATTTAGTGTCACATTGCAGAAACTTTTTAAAAATTTTTAGGGGGTGACCCATATTGGCTACACAGACCTGCCCAGCCGTTTGCCAACCCAGTCCAGCACTCTGTATTCCAACAACATCACTAAGCTGATGCGGGCAGTCAGCCCTGACAAGGAGAACTTTTACCTGGATGTCAAGGATGTGTTCGACTATGGGACCATGGATCATGTCATCAGAGGATCTGTTGTCATGCAGGTATGAGGCCTCACGTGGCCAGCGGTCAAACAAACAGGCATGTATGGGAATAGCTGAGATTCATACAGATTTCTCAGGCGGTTAACAAGGAAAGAAACTGAGGGTACGTGCGGTCATGTAGAAAATCATTCAAAATGCGTTGTAGGTCTCTTCCATAGTCACTAGATGTCACCCTAAGGATACATCATTCTCTTCTTGCGCCCTCCATCTACAGCATCTTTACATTTGCTTATGGAGCGATTTCCCCTCACTGTACCTTACATACATGCATGTTTTTTTCCTCTTTATTTTACTGAATCAAACACCTCAATTTAACCTTTCTAGTGCAAGTTTTTAGTTAGTTTAGTTGTTTGAGCCAATATAGTTTTTTTAATTTCAGCAAATAAAATTATATTATAATTTGAATGATCAAGTTTAATTCTGGCAGAACCTTATCAGACCATTATTCTACATTTCAGTAGTATTGGCATCATTTTATTATTACTTTTAGTAAAACTTTGATTTATTTAATTAATTATTGTTTAAGTTGGATTGTCCAGCTGTGTACATCAAGGTGTTATTGTAATGTCAATGACTAAAGCTGATTTTGTCCATACTTCAACCAAATTTGTTGTGTTTTATGCGTTAGATGCAGTTCTATATGAAATACTGCTTTCTTGAATAAGTATTCGTATTTTTTTAATATCACATCTAAACTGCCCATCTAAACTGCCTGAGGTTTGATTTTAAAATGACAGGTTGTTAATTAGAGCCAAAAAAATAAATCGGCCTCTTGATATCTTTGTCTGCTTTTATCTTATCAGCATGTAAGCTATCAGTTAACATGCTGGTTGTGGCTGATAAGCTTTTGTCATCCAGAGTAGCTGCCATCCACTCTTTTTTCCTTTAATTGAGAAGCCAGCTGATATGTTATCAGATGATTTTTTTTAAAAAACTCTTTAAATAGGAATTTCAGCATTGGCCTCAAACTTCCAGTATTGTTCCGACCAATGTTACATCATTGCATCATTACTGAGTTTGTGTGTGTGTCAGTGAAGCTCCATAACCACAAATACTATAGATTTTAGCTTTATTTCTTGAGTGTTTCCATATTTTTCCCATAATGTATCTGAGTAATAAGGATTTGTCAGACTTAAGTCTTGGTTTGTAATGTTTTTTACAAAATCATCTTTCTCTAACCAGTCTCAGTTAAGCTGTGGTCAGGTTTTTAAGTAAATGCATAGATTGAAGATAGTATTTTGACCCATATCTGGTCACAGCAATAGTCAGACATCTTATAAATGATGCTGAAGTCCAGATATTACGTAGCGTACCCACTGATCATTAGTTTGCTGACTTTAATCTTGACAGCGTAGTCTAATGTTTCACAGATTTATGATTGCAGCAGAGGTCATTGCGGACAATCAGGTAATGAGATCAGAGAATAAAAGCAGTCTTCAAATCACTACTCTTAAATGTAATTTGATATTGTTGATACATCTCTCTTCTCTATAAGGTAAAGTTAACTACAATCTGAGCCACAAATATGATGGAGAGGTTAGGGAAGATTAATTGAGCTCTCTGTTCCACCCCCCCCCCAATGATTCTACTTTTCAAATTGCACCATTTTCTATTAATTGTTGCTTTCAGAATGGAAAGAACCTCTTCCCCGCACCTCAGCCTAACAACCTGCCTACTGCAGCTCCTCCGAAACCTAAGTCTGTCCAGGATATGGAGGCATTGAAGGCTGCACAAATCTCCCCCTTCAGGGCTACACTCACCACTGCTAGCGTGTACACTGGTGGTAAGTTTTTGCCATTGAAAATTAATGTGCCATTAAATTTAGATTTTGTGGTTAATAAGAGAAATCCATGTAATGCTAAATCCAAGCAAGTTGCTCATTTAAAAAGTGTGTTCCGTTAATTGCCATCATTGGGTCTTAAGGGAGGTGGAGGTCTACCATAAGGTGAAGGATAGGTTAATAATCAGCTTTTTTAGGTCACTGTTGGAATGTGCACAGGAGACGAGAAGTGACAGAGGCAGATTACAAGCGCACACACACAAACACAGACACCCCGTTAGTGTCAGGAAGTGTTCATTGTAAAAATAGTGTCGTGCTGAGTGTGTGTTTGAAGTAGTGCTGTTGTGAGTGGTTGTCAAGGTGCCACACAGCGCTGTGTGTAAGTGCACCACATGCAGTTAATGTGGTTCACACATTGTTTAGGTGCTGGAGTAGTTTCCTACTTAACACCATCACACAGCTACTGATGTTAACTGCTCTTTTTTTAAAGAGTGGGAACTTGGTTAGTGCTGGTTATGTGCTTATTAGCCGTGCATGTGGTGTATTCATTTTAATATTTCTAAATTGATTATCATGGGCATAGGCAACTTATATTGCACAAAGGATTACTCTTGTAAAGTGAGTTTGTTACATGTCACCATGTAATCGTTCTTGTAACCAGACAAACTTCTCTTTGATTCGTACCTATACATGTGAGCTGAAGTAACATGAAACAAGGACAACATGGGTGGTCATGCTCCTAACACTTTTTATAGTCAAATGTGCTTAGACTTGGTGGAGTTACTATAACCAGTCCACTATTATACTATTTAAACTCCTACTGTTGATCATAAAAGGGTAGAAAAAGTAAAAACGGAAACAATAAACAAAAAAATGTTTTTGCTTTCCAAAATTACATTCATTTTTCAGATTTTCCTACAGTCTGCTTTTTAAAAAATGAAATATTGGCTATTTTCATGTCTTCAGGCCTCTAAAAATGATTCAAATGGAACAGTCTGAGGAGGTAGAATTACTCTTTGGTTCTGGACATATCCACACTGTGGCAAATGAGTGCTACCTTTTGTGTTATGATTTTATAGGCCAAAAACATTGGAGGCCACTGTATATGTAACAATTTCTAGTAACAGATGAAAAACTCAACGGGCTTCATGCAAGAAAATTTCCCATTCATGTTATAAAACTAATTTTTGCTCTGAGGGTTACTTGCTTGAATTTCCCAGATAGCAAGTTGCTGTGCCAAAAATATGCTGATAAAATTCATAAACCCCTCAATGAACAGGATATTCATTTTGCAGTCAGTTTGTGTTTATATATTTTTTTAAATTAACTTCAGTGTCCTATTTAAACTCATCCAGATGAAGATGTCCCTTTCCCTGGGGAGAGGGTTCATGTCCATGTGCTCTGTATGTCCATAGTCTATATCACAAGTTGAGAAAATTGGTGACTGCCACAGATTCTCTTTAATCCCTTGTACGAGTGGTTATTCCTTTTAGTTGTGTGCACATAATTTAAACAATATGTCCCTAATTGTTTCCAAAAGCCCCCTTTAGGTTCTTTAACTTGGTCTCTGTATTCCTCTCAGGTGCTGCCACCCTGCTGGGTCTGGGTCTGTCGGCTCCTAACGCTGCCTTCACTCAGATGGTCACCACCTTTGGCCTTGCTGGTATTGTGGGATACCACACAGTGTGGGGGGTCACTCCTGCTCTGCACTCTCCACTCATGTCGGTCACCAACGCCATCTCAGGTCAGTTGCGTTTAGTTGGGCTGGATATTTGCACTGATCTCCGGATTCAATTAGATTTCAAACAGAACAGATTGAATTGGTTTCCGTTATATTGGATAAATACCAATTTTGCACAAGGTGCTTCGATTTATCAAGGATACTAAAATTTAGTTAAACATTTTAACACAAAGCACAACTCATTAAAACATAAAACAAAGACCTAGCTCAGAGATCAGTCCAGCTGGTCTAAGAAGTCATGTTTTCTGAGGTTTCGCCATTCAGTCCAAATAAAAACTTTAAAGATTGTGTCCTTATTGTTGGCTCTGCTTAACACAGAGGGGTTAAGAGGTTAGAGAGGTAAGTGCATGTGTGTGTTCTCATAGCTTTGATCACTGGAAGACCCACACTGAGGGTAGGAAGTAACACACTATCGATGATCCTTGAGGGTCAGGGAAGTCCCTTTGCTCGTTTGCTCCTTTTTTTTTTTTTTTTTTTTCACTTTTCAGTTTCCTTTAAACTTTATTAGTGACACCCATACCCTGTTTTCACACCATTCTACTTGTTCCTCTGGGTCTATATATTCTTTTATAATGTCTTTACACTATTTTACTACACATTTCACTATCTGTAACTCTAGTCAAGTTCAATCATTGAATTTGATTTTTGAAGGAAAAAAAAAATTCTGGACAAATGTTATAATGGGATGAATTTAAATACCATAACTCCACAAGAACCCTGTTGGATTTCAGTAGAAACTGAGACCACACAAGAAATTGATTTGTTTTGACATCTTTTGTAGATTTTTCTCTCTTCATGTTCTTTGCCCTCTGTTTGTCCTCATCTATTTTCTCTCCCAGGTGTTTTTCCTTCATATTTAGCTTGGCCTTATTACCTTTTTCTTTTTTTTTTTTTTCTTTTTTTTTCTCTCTGTCACTGACTGACTGTGGTCATGGAAACAGTGACACCAACAGAGGTCTGTTGTTGTGCCAGCCATCGTAAAGACACACGCACACACACAATCAGTCAGACATTAGGGAATCATACTGGAATTCAGGCTTTGACTGAGGGACAGTTACATTCTTCATGGGGAGATTATAGTGTTACAACCAGTGTTGACTAACTGACTGACTGGGTCGTCCTAAATTCTTCAGACGTTGGTTTCGTATCCAGTAGCATGTTGAAATATATCTTTATATCTTGTGTCTGTTATAAATGCTTTAATCTACCTGAGAGCACTGATTCACAATACACTCTGCCTGTAGCCTGGTACCTGATGTTTGTAACAGAGACCCACCTACAAGTCATTGGCCTTGTTTGTGTGTCTGTGTGTCTATGTCTGTGCGTGTATGTGCACATACCCGTACTGTCCCCCACTGATGCCTATTAGTTTTCTTTCTGGATAATCTGTTTATAGTGATAGCCAGACATGCCTTTAATCTCCAACTAAATGTTGTAACTCTATATTTATTTTTATTCTTTTTTACAGCTTCTTGGATACTACCTTCGCTTTGCCATGTCCCCTTGTCAGTCATTAAATGAGCAGGTTAACCCTTCTGATTGGAGTTTTAGGAATATGATGGATGTGATGTATATAGTAAATTCCTAATTTAACTGTCATTTAATGATTACCTCTTATAAACCAAGTACTTTTGATAAGAAAAGTTTATTTTCTGTTTCTTGCTTGATTTAATAAATTTTCATTTAGAGCTCGAATGAACAGAAAATGATATACAATCATTGATAAACAATCCGTGGTTGTTTGGATCAATATTTGTCAACCAATATGTCTTAACCAGTCGACCCAATGTAATCCACAAGGATCGGGGTTGCTGCTGTAATTACAGTAAATTGTATTTTTTTCTGCTGTCAGAACAGATTTTACACCTCTTCAATGAATTTAAACCACCATCTGTCTGGGGACCTATGTTACACATCTTTACCCATTTACCTGTTAGGCATAACGATATGAGTTTTTCTTATGGACACTGGCTTGAGTCTCCGCCAGCAGCAAAGCCATACTAATCAAAGCATATGGAAAAGACTGATGATTCATGGCGGCCTGACACACGTTCAGATATTATTGTGCCAGAAACCAACTTCAAATGCTTGGTCTTTTTTAGTCCTGTGAATTTGTTTCTGTCCTGTGCTCATCACACCAACATTGCATGTTTCCTGTTGTAACCGTGTCTTTCATAACAGTGGAAATTTTTTAAATTAGCTTGTGTTTATGTCACAGAAGTTGTGAAAAGATGTTTGGCAGTGTTTGAAACTTGCCTTGTTTAGGGGCTCTTACACACATGTGATTATAAAGCTGACTGTGTCGGAGAAAAAAGGAGACTAGTGAGAGAAGGGTCAGACTTCACATTTTCCTCATTTAAAAAATCCAATCTAGCACTATTGACTTCAAGCACAAACCGGCTCGCACGCATACGCACACTCTCTCTACCTGTTATTCAACTTACATTGTACACAAACAAGTCTGTGTGAATGCAGGCTCCGGGGATGCTCTCTATTGCATCGTACTGCCTGTAAGTCATTACAGGACTGATGTTATCAAGGTTTCCTGAGCCTCTTTTGGTAAACACACTCACACACACCCTCTCTTTCTTTTTCCTTCTCTTTTTATCTCTAAATATCTTTGTTTTTTCCAATGTGGGAACTAAATGGAGTATTTTCAGTCAAGAAAACAGCCATAAAATGAGTCTACAGATGTAATGATTAAACACCTCTAATCAGTGTTTGCAGTGACTATTTGAATTAATGTCCTGTTGAGATTTTTCAATGTCCTATATGATGTTTTGTGAAAATGGAGGTTCATGAATGCTATAATATCTGCGTTCTGCAGGCCTGACGGCTGTGGGTGGTCTGTCCCTGATGGGTGGCGGCTACACCCCAACAACTACTGCTGAGACGCTGGCTGTGCTCGCTGCCTTCATCTCCTCCGTCAACATTGCTGGTAGGTAACTGGCACGTAGACACCTCCCAGCGATCCCTGCCAGTTACATCAACCTTTAGCCAATAAAATATCAACTTAGGCTGAAGGTTGAAGTGTTTAATTTTGATTATACACTAACATGCCTTCAACCAAGTTTTGCAGCTGCCCTTTCTACCCACCTGCTCACACCAGAGTCAGCGGCTCTGGCTCGGACCACACACAATTATTCCTGCTATTACCCTTAATAATTCCTATTATAATGACCAAGTGTTCCACGAGTCATTATAGGTCTCATCACTCTCTAATAGTCCTGGGAACCCGAGTGTGCCTCCAGGGCTTAGCAATGAATTAGTTTTAATTTCTGTTATTGGCGCACAGGGGAGACTTTGATGCAAGCAAATGAATAGTTAACGTGTGTAATGGTTCGGTTAAGCTCCATTTCTGTGTGTTTGTTAAATGTACACCGAAACCTACTTGAGTTTTGTGTGTGAAAGATGCAGGACACCGTGAGGTTTTAAGTTCAAGCCAAGGCTGTGGATCCTGCCAATAATCACGAGCCCTTAAGGCTCTGTGGCATGACCACTTTTTAGTGTTTTAGATCCCTAAACAAAAGCATGCTAAAATACCACAGCCTTTATAGAAATACCTAGTTTCTTACCCTAATTGTTTAATTTCATTTTTGATGTTCTCCATGGGTACGGTTCCGCACGCACATTTCTAAATGGTTTACCACATTACCCATAAATCCTCTGGGAAAAGAAAAAAAAACATTCCATGGAAAGGGACGAAACACAATAGTGAAATTTAGATCCAATAAAACAGACCCTGAAATTTTTCGGCTTGTGTGTCTGTTATGAGGAACAGGTCCCTGGCCGTAGCTTCTTGTCCCTTCCATGTCTTCATAGTCGTAAGATGTGGAAATCCATGGAAAACACCTGGGTTTACTGAATATGTTGAGCTAACTATGTTAAGTTTCACACAATCCAAATCTTAATCTGTGCTACCAGGCTGCATTAGATTCCTTTTTTCCATTTGTGGCACCAGGCCATTTGAGTCATTGAACCTAATCTTATCAGCAGCAGACCTCAACAGTTCAAGTCAATTAACAGATTAACATGTAAAGAATGATACAGAAGATGTGATCGGTCTCCATCACATGTATTTCTTTCCAACTCAAATAAATAACATGTTTTTTTCTGCTACAGCACACATTAAACATCTGCTCAGTAAAATCATGTCCTTTGCTCATAACACTCAATGTGGAAATTTATATTTCGTATTTCTGAGTCAGGAAGTCATTAGCTCCCCCTCAGCAGAGATTGAGAGAGTTGCAGCAAAACAAATAATTTCCTTTTTACATCCTCCAACTGCACTACCAATACAAGATAGCTTGATAGAAAAGGAGCATTTCTAGCATATCTTGCTAGCTATTGTAAAAATATTAACAGTACATTTAAAAATAATATGGACCTTATTTTTGAATGCAAAAATAGATGAGTAGTTTGGATTTCAGACAGACCTCATGACAGTGTTGCTGATTTGCTTTTATTCTTGCAAGCCTTCTATATATAGTGCCAGCAGACCCACTCTGGGGGGAAAAATAACTAAAAGAAATGAGTGGATACTGGCTTTGCTTTGTTTAAATACATGAACATTCCTCCATATTAATATATTGACTCAGAAGGGTCTGAAATAATACTAGTCAGATTGTTATTACATGTTTTAACTGGGACAGTCTAAGACTAAAATTACATGAACTGAAAAGAAACAGGTGCTAGCCTCTGATTCACCCTCGTATGTATGGGTGCATGTGTGTGCACGTGGCTACAATCATGCCAGGAGAAAAAAGGGAGACGCACACGCGGTAAAGTGATCTCCTCCTATAAAGCAGTAAGAAACTGTCTGGTCCCAGTTTGACACTTTTGATGTTTTCTACTTGAAATATTTACACTGACATAAAGTAGACTCATTAAATTCCTGACATTAGTTATTGTGCTAGGCAGCAGTTTTTAGCGATTGGCTTTAGAACACCTGTTGTCTAAAAATAGATATTCTTCATATACTTCAGGTGCCTCGACTCCCTACCTTTTTTTTGTGCTACTTGCGGTTCTTTTATCATTAAGTATTTTTTTGTATATTATGGAAGATTTTGTTCTCAAAAGCACCTTTTTTAAAACTGATACTTTTGCCACTTTAACGACAGGTGTATACACCTCTCTCTCTCTCTCTCTCTCTCTCTCTCTCTCTCTCTCTCTCTCTCTCTCTCTCTCTCTCTCTCTCTCTCTCTCTCTCTCTCTCTCTCTCTGTCTGTCTGTCTGTCTGTCTGTCTGTCTGTCTGTCTGTCTGTCTGTCTGTCTGTCTCCCAGGTGGTTTCCTGGTAACTCAGAAGATGTTGGACATGTTCAAGCGTCCCACTGATCCTCCAGAGCATAACTACCTCTATCTGCTTCCTGGTGGTGTCTTTGTCGGAGGCTATGCTGCTGCTCTGCAGTCTGGATACAATATTGAACAGGTGTGAGAGGATGTTTATGCCATGTCTTCGTGTTTAGTTCGAGAGTGTATCTGTGGTTTCCTACAGAAAACCATTTTCTCAAGCCCTCAGAACTGGTACAAAACAGCCCAAGACCATGTATAAGTTATGTAATCATCTACCAAATGTATTTTTCGTTTGCACAGATGTTGACCAGGACCTTTCAAGTGAATCATTTGGCCTTTTTTCTCATCCTGTGGTCCCTCAATCTTTGTCTATAACCCCTTTTGTTTCCGTTTGCCGTGTCTCTCACCAGATGATATACTTGGGCTCAGGTCTATGCTGTGTCGGTGCCCTTGCTGGCCTTTCCAACCAGACAACTGCCCGTCTGGGTAATGCTCTGGGTATGATGGGAGTTGCTGGGGGCATCGCCGCCGCTCTGGGTGCCCTGAAACCTAGTCCTGAGCTTCTGGCACAGATGAGCGCAGCCATGGCAGTAGGTGGTACTGCTGGTGAGTGTGTGTCTATGTCTTCTTAGGGCAAAAAATTAGATGATAGACTTGCAGGCAAGCTTTAAGACTTGAAGAATTGCAGTGCAGAAGAAGGAAATTCTGTTGAGTCTGTAAATTAATGGACATGAATTTTGCTGTGTGTGTGTGTCCATATGTATTCCAAGCTTGGCTGGATTAAGCAGCAGGTGTGCTGAGCGCAGTGACTCGTGTTTACATCAATGGCAGCATGACTAACTCCCTATTAGACCTGGGAGGTTTCTCAAAATGGTCAGCACCATGTATTAGTCACTTTCTCTCGCTCACTCACAGCAGTTAAATCATTTCGGTGCTAATTATTCCAGTAACAAAGCTGAAACCTAGACTAAACTATTCACACAGACAATAATGCCCTTTTCCAAACGAAGAAATGTCTCCAGCGGTAAACACACACACACAGTGTTGACCCACTCACAAACTTGGAATTTCCCCAAACAGGCCTCAGCAGCAACACCTGGTACTTCAGATGGACCCACTTCCCAGCAGTCCTCTGAGTGTGTGCGCACGTGCATGCATTTTGCATGTTATTTGTGTGTGGGTCTGTCAGGGCCACTGAACTTTATTTGTTATCTCTCTAGGCTTGGCCATTGCTAAGAGGATCCAGATCACTGACTTGCCCCAGCTGGTGGCTGCCTTCCACAGCTTGGTGGGGCTGGCTGCTGTGCTCACCTGTGTGGCTGAATACATGATCGAGTACCCCCACTTCGCCACAGACCCTGCAGCCAACCTCACTAAGATAGTCGCGTACCTTGGCACCTACATCGGTGGAATCACTTTCAGTGGCTCTTTGGTGGCGTATGGCAAACTGCAAGGTGAGAGAAGCACAGTAGTATATGCTTAACATTTCTTGTTTACACTTCCAGTATGTTGTATGTGTATATATATGTAAATGATGTACATATAGATTTTTTTTTAAATTCATTTTGTTGTTTTTATAAAGCATATTCATCACGCTGTTGATAGCACATGGAGACAGATGATGTGTTCGCTTTGTCCCATCTAATTATCAACAAGGGGCAATCTGATGCTTCATACTTGCTATGAAAGGGAAAGAAAATTAGTTCATCATATTCATGTGCTGGCAAGTGTTTCATAATGACCAATTATCTTAGCCGAATGATACGGGTAAGATAATTGGTCATTATGGTGTTTATTAAGTAAGTGTTTATTTGTGTTTATTAGTGTTTTTTTTTATTTTGTTTTTTTTTTTAATTCCCATCATTCTCTTTGTCGGGCTTCTTCTCTACATGCAGGTCTGCTGAACAGTGCTCCCTTGATTCTCCCTGCTCGCCATGCTCTGAATGCCAGTCTTATGGCAGCTAGTGTTGGTGGGATGATCCCCTACATGCTGGATCCCAGCTACACCACAGGCCTCACCTGTCTCGGATCTGTCTCCGCTCTCTCAGCTGTCATGGTACGCTATGTGTTTTCTGATTTCGGAGGTCTCATTGAGGCCCTTGGAGAGACTGAACATGTAAGAATGATGTTAAAAGACTTCAATAAAAAATGAGGATTGGTAAAATGCATGAAAATTTAATACTGGAGACAGACTAGAATGTAATATGTGAGAAAGGAAACAAACAAGGGGGTTAACTGGGAAAAATATGTAAATTAAAAGGCGACTTGCACAGGAAACACTACCTGCCCTGAAATTCATTAATAGTTGAGTAGAGACCTGTTAATAGCCTGGCTGCCATAGTGGCAAACAGGCTTGACTTTGTAAAGCTGCCAGGTTCCTGCTTGTATCAAGAACAATATTACTACAGTAGATAATTTTAACTGACATTGGCATAAAAGAATTTTTGTGAAGCTCATAAAAAATTTCCTGACTTTGCATATAGGATTTAAATGGCCACTGGTCATAATGGGTCCTCAGTGAATCACCCAACTTATTTTTACTGAGTGATGAGAAGAAAAAATAACAAGGAAATTGATTTTGTGGAATTATTTTAAATCAAACACTCCCTATAAATACTGTAGTCTTCACAGGCTTCGGTAGTTTTTCCTACTGATGTTTACTTTTGAGTTCTTAAGCTTCTGAAAATAGATTATAATCAAGTAAATCCAGGCAGAGCTGCCAGAGGCAGAGAGCCCAAACTAATGTAATTATCATAAAGAGAAAAAAATATATACACAGTGACATATTGCAATTTCAGCAGTTCTGCTGCTTTGCATATTTACGTGTTGCTGGGAAAATTGACTGGACTCAGTCCTAGAAAAAGTGATCAGTGGGTCCCATGAGGTTAGATGGATATCATTTCTATTACAGTTGCATATGAATTAGTTAAGAGTAGCTTCAAAAGAGCTATAATATATCATCTACTGGATGAGTGTATGATCCCTCACTTGCACAACTTCCTAAGAAATAAAGCTACATTATGACAACAAGAACAATCAATGATGTGCATCTTTGCCAATTGAAAAAAAAAAAAAAAGAAATCAGCACATACTCATGGATCCGGTTGCTGGATCGTCTAACTAGAGTTGGCCCCTGTTAGACAAAAACTGTTGATGATATATAATGCTAGAGGGACAGAGAGCAAGTGTAATTTGATCGTGAAAAATATGTCAAACTGGAAATCTGTTTTCTCTTCTCTGGAAGAGAAATGGTCGAGTTTTTATAGGCATTCAAGTGAAATTCAAAGAGTACATGACTAAGCTGGCTAGTTCCAGTTGTAATGGAGGAAGAATCTGTTCATATGTAATTGCGTTTTTCTTTAATCCTCATTTATGGATCACTTCTTTTATTTACAGCTGCCCCTTACATCTGCTGGTAATCACTGTATTAGACGGCTAATCTGATTTCAGGATTTGATGAAGCTGCTCTCCTGTTTTTCCTCCTCTCTCCCTCAGGGTGTAACCTTGACAGCAGCTATTGGAGGTGCTGACATGCCAGTGGTAATCACTGTGCTGAACAGCTACTCGGGCTGGGCCCTGTGCGCTGAGGGCTTCTTGCTCAATAACAACCTGCTGACCATTGTTGGAGCTCTCATTGGGTCATCTGGAGCCATCCTGTCATATATTATGTGTGTGGTGAGTGGAGCACAGTCTGAGGTTCAAAGGAGAACACACACTGAAACATTGCTGCTTTGAGTCTCAGCACCACTGCTTGAAATACTTAAGTACTGCATTAAATATTACTGTAGATGAGAACACGGTTTCATATGGTTGTTCCTCTCCTGTCCACCAGGAGGGACTCTAAGTTTACCATTATAGCAAGCTGGTGGAGTCCTTGTATTTTGAGTTAAATCTCAATTCTCAAATGTATGTCTTCCTAGAGGAAATTTCCCTTTCAAGTTTCATCAGTTTACCACAATTTGCTGTAAACAGTTGCCAAAGTGTAAGCAATAGGAAATACAAAATACCTTTTCTCCCCTCTCAGGCCATGAATCGTTCGCTGGCTAATGTGATCCTGGGAGGCTATGGCACATCCTCCACTGGCACAGGGAAGCCCATGGAGATCACAGGCACACACACTGAGGTTAATGTGGATCAGACTGTTGACATGATTAAAGAGGCCCAAAACATAATCATCACTCCAGGTAAGATGCACACAAATACAAGAACACACACAGACCCCTGCTCACACTTCAGAGGTCTTGTATGTGAGTGGAAAAACATGGTACTTTGACTTTGCCAGTAACTTTTTTTTTTAACTTTCTTTACCAGCATTACAAAGTGTGTTTTCTGTTTGTTTAACCTTTTCTTGACCCATGTTACATCACCATTTTGCTAGGCTAATTGACAAGTCATGGTAGAGCGGCTGCACACATACACACACACACACACACATATATTAGGGTTTCTGTGTGGTCGTCAGTCCATGGTAAATAGACATTCTACAGTGCAGTGTATATATGCAAGGTCAAGGGGAAATTCAATGGGATTGAGGGTATGTTGGGTTTTTGTTGACAATTCAAATAGTACATTATAAATTGGCTTCAAGTTCCTTTTTAGGGGGTAGAGTGTGGGGTCCAATCATTGTTCCAGCTACATGGGTTTTCTACAATTCATACATTGTCAATATTTGTCTCTAAATATGTGTCTGAATCTCCCACTAGGACTAAAACCATCATTGTGTGGCCAAGTGACAATTTGGTGCTCTCACCAGACTGTTGTGAACCAGTCACAGTTCAAAAGATTTTTTTTCTCACGTGTACATGTGTAAACACAGACTACAGGCATCCAGTCTGCAAACTGGTGATTCCAGTCACACCGCTGAGTGCCTATATACAAAAACTTTGCCGAGGAAGCTGCTATAATTTACAAGAACTGTTAAACTGAATTGGTCATATGGTTGAGAAGAGTTGTTTAAAAAAAAAAAAAAAGTGATGCACAGAGCACATCCAATGTAGATCAAACCATGTTTTGTTTTTGGCTTTGACAAAGAGGAATTCGTCAATAGCTAAAACTGGCGAAAGAAATTTTGAGTTGGAAAGAGTGGGGAGAAATGAAGGAGCAGAAATGAAAAATTATATTGGGGTTTTTTGTGCCTTTTATTTAATTGGTCTATTATCAGCAGTACAGCAAGATGAGGTGAGTAATAAAATAATAGACAATGCCAGGCAGCATTGGCTACCGCTAATGTGAGGATTAGAAAAAGTAGAAACAAATTATAAGAGTAATATTACAATGTGAGCAGCTTGAGCGACATCTGTCAGTTAGCAATGCTTTGATGCTCAGTCAAGGCGTCACCAAGTCTCTAAACTTGGAGAAGAAATTTGCTCCGCAGTTGCATCGCTTGTATGAGATTTCAGTATAATGTTTGCTGTACAGAGAACAATAAAATGACATGCCAGTATGTGTAATATAAGTCAATACATCTCATCAGTCAGTGTGTGTAAATAACATTTGGCTAAAGACATCAGTTCCAGTACACATACCATCCAAATATTGCATTCTCTTTTCTGCTGTAGTAGTCGGCAGTCAGACTGGTGTAGTTACACAGCGCCGGCTCTTAGTCAGTGCCCTTGTTTCCATTTTGACCATTCCCCCTAATTGGAGCCGTCACAGTCACTTTGCGTGATTGACATCTGTGGAAACGGTTAAGACTCTGCCTGATAAACATAAGTGTTTTCCTGGCTTCGTCTGGCCCATCTCTCCATGGTCTGGGTCCACTTGTTTTTCTTATAGGAGAAACTCCAGAGAGAATAATGGAAGAACAAGGAATGAAAGAATTGTGATGGAAAGGGGGAAAAAACAGTGAAAACCATTACACTGTTGAGCTGTAATGCAACAGTCAAACCCTTTTTCTTCTAGAAGGTTTTTGGGGTTTTTTCTTTTTTTTACTGTGCTGTGTTTGAAAATTTGTTGTTTCAATTGGTGCGTTGTAACAAAGACAGTTTCTGACGGGTTGGTGTGACAAGCATAGTAAATGCTTCTGGACCGATTGAAGTGTATTTGTTAGTGTGACGTGTGATTAAGATCAAGCACCACACACAAGCGTTATTAAGTATAAAAGACATCCAATACAAGAAAAAAAACACAGAATTCAGTGCCTCCTATCTACTACTAAAAGGCAAGTAACTTGATTTTATATGTATTTTAATGTTAAAATAAAAATGGATTAGGAAAGGTATCTATACATAAGATGTAAAAGCAACTTGTTACGAACAAGATCACAAAAGTTTCAGCAAGCATTTATTATACAAGGTATAGAAGCGTTTAATTTCTTAAGGTTCAGTTCAAAGTGTTTTGAACATAAGAAAAGCTGAGTCACATGTTTAGTATTATAGTATTTCTGTCCCAGCTGAAGGTTAATTCCTACCCACACTTCCAAATAGTTTCTCAATCACAATCTTGTCTACCAAAGATATGAATGTTTTTGTGTTTATACAAGTGCTGCACATCACACAGTGTGTGCTTTTTTTCAAGTTGGCATGTTAACGTTTGATTAAAATGACCTAGGCTCATTTCCTGTGTTTGCGTACTGCATGTATAAAGTCGAGTGTCTTATCCCAATTTTTTTTCATTTTTAGTCCCTTTCACACTGTTAGATGGGTCTCATAAAATCTGTCACAAGTAACCTGTCAGGCTGTACAATATCAGTTTGAGATGTCAGATTGTGGGATGAATCCAGTAATTATTCAGTAATGGGTTTACATAACGTTGCTGAGGGTGGTGTATTCTGTCGTTTCATGTCGTATATCGATTGGTTGGCTTGTAGACATGGGACAAAGCAGCAGTCACACTGTGAGAAATTTGGTCCTAAATTTCTGACCTTTTCAGAGTTATGCCATAGGTTGTCTTTGGTTGCCAAAGCTCCAAACTAGTGCCATCTAGAAACACTAGTGCCATCTAGAAACACTATTTTGGATTGTCAGCCAACCTTTTCCACGTGTCTCTCATGATTTTCGACATTCGTTACCAGACAGTCCAAAACTAAACAGTGCAAAGGGGCTTTAGGTCTTGCTGTACCGCTCACACTACGGTATAAAAGACATGTTTTTTTGTCCCCAGACTGTTGTCATTTTGATGCACAAATCACCTCTTACAAGATGTTTTCTACAAGATTATTTTAGTTGAAGAGATCCCCAACTGGAGCAAGTGAAAGCAATACTTGACTATAACATATGAGAAGTCGCTGTTTGTGTCCATTTCCTCTTCCTACCCTGCCCCCAGCTTCCTTTTGCGCTCGCATACGATAATCATCTCCTTCATCAGACTCTCCCCGATGGTGCTCCAACTCCAAACACATCTTGTTTTTGGATACACTAACAAGAAACGTGTTTGAAAATCATCATAGCATCTGGGACAGTTCACGATGAGGTCAAGATGTGTCCCCGAGCCACTTGAACAGGACAACCTGTTGTGACATTCATGCTAATACAGGGGTTTTTTACTCAGAACTTTGTCTGGGACATGCAAATCCTGGTGAAAGTTGCGTAGTCTGCACTAGGCTGTGATATCAATTCATTCTTATCTGTTTGTTTTAAAATCTCTTTTAGGTTATGGACTCTGTGCTGCAAAGGCCCAGTACCCTATTGCTGAGTTGGTGAAGATGCTAAATAATGCTGGCAAGAAAGTCAGGTAACTCATTACATTCAAAGGAGATGAATATTAGAGATAAACTAGAGTAACCAGGGTGACCAAGGCAGTCAGTTTTAAAAAAAAAATTGAAAGATATGATATGCTATTAAAAAAAATTAAAAGACCCATTATGACCAAAATTAAAAAGCTAGATGGATATACATGTATATTAGGGAGGGAAGGAAATAAAGAAAAATAGTTTTATCTAATACGAGATGTAAACTGTACCATAATGGGCAGAAAAGTAGAGTTGAAGTTTTGGCTGCAATGATAAGAAGATGGGAGAGGACAGATAGGAAGAACACTATGTGCAAAGAAAGCATGAGAAAAAGGAAATGTGAAAGAAAAGAGAGGAAAGGTACAGCGGAAGCTTGTGTAATTGTCCTGCCTCAGTCGTTTGATCCTGGCTGTTGCAGCTGCTGCTACTTAGAGCATTTGTACTTGATTAGAGGAAAGTGGGTGGTCAGTGAAAAAGAGAAAAAAACACCTTCACCCTGATTTCTTGCTTTTTTCTCTGTTCTGTATTCAAATTCAAATACATTTCGTCAGTTTATCACTACTTTTCTTACTCTTCATCCGTCCTCTCTTCCTTGTTGTTCTTGATGTTCTTCCTGCCATTTCATTTCTCTTCCTTGGACACTAAATTATATCAAAAGTATGAAGCTTTGAAAGCACAACACACTTTCTGCATCTTCCCACTTCCGTATATGCTTCAAGGACTGTATGGAATAACATGAAGTACTGAAACTGACTTTTTCAATCAGCAGTCACAGTCACTAATAGATCCCAGAACCAACAGGCCATCTGCATCCTGCATCTGCCTCAACTCCGAATAAATACAGATAAATCTTCAAATGGTGGTCGGTCACATGGCAGAGTGGCTAGAACAATAGAGAGAGAGAAGCCACCAGAATTCAGTGGTTGGTGTAATTTCTTACCCTGATTACATGACATGGCTAATTGAGTTTGAGAGCTGTGTATACCAAGTCAGACACATTCACACATACTGAGCAAAAAATAGATGACTGAAGAATTCAGTGGGCAGTGTTTATTACTGTAATACTGTAATCACAAATGTCTCTCAGCTCCGCTTGGCCAAAATCTCCATCTTTTTGTCTCCTCCTACTGTCTGACATTTATTTTGATCTCTTCCTCACCTCCACTGACATCTCCTGTCTTCCTTTTTCAAGTCTTTCTCTCTGATTTAAGAAGGTCAGGGTAAAGTTAATGATGGTTAATAACTTGGTCTGTTGAGGAGAGACCTTGTTCAAGTATTTATTAAAAATGAGCCTTTTGTTCCCTCAGGTTTGGTATTCATCCGGTGGCTGGCCGTATGCCTGGTCAGCTCAATGTGCTGCTGGCCGAAGCTGGCGTCCCATATGATATTGTTCTGGAAATGGAGGAGATTAATGAGGACTTCCCTGGTAAAATTAATATCTTCTCATCTGCCAAAAATCTATTAACTGAGTCACTGAGAATTACTGTGACCCGATGTGTTCAGCAGAGCCATGCTACCCCCCCCTTTTAGTTTTTATGCTAAAGCAAACTAGCTTCCCCTAATCTTCAAATCTCACCCACTGTTCACCTAATAAAAATTATAGCAATGAGTCATACAGAGACACAGTAAAACTTTTGTTTGTGCCACTAATATGGAAACCACTATTTGCAGAAACATACAGTAATTAATTTTTCCAGAGATTTCATGGCAAAGGCCAAATCTGTTGCATGTGGTCACACTAATTTCCATCATGTCAGATTCCTGCCATTCAAATTTTAGGCATAAACCTATTTTTGAAAAGTTCCTTCACAGTGTTGATCTCACCATCTCCAAATTTTTCATGCACCATCTCCGACTAAATGAGCCACAACTCATAAGCCATATCTGCAATCCTCAACAACAGGATACATATTCTTGCATTACTAAATGCATTCAAATGATTGTTGGCACTGTTATTTTATGGCATGAAACACGTTTGATGAAATGAGCTGTGACAATTTTTACAAAACCGTGACATAATTGGGTTTGAAGATAACCTGAACAAACTGTCGTCGACTTCCCAAACGTCACAACTGCAGTGTAGCAAAAAATTGGATGAGGTAGAAAGGATATTGCCTAATTGAAAAAATTAAAGGAAGGAAAGTCCGAGGCAAATGTTTCACTTTAGAAATAAATAGTCTAAATTGATACAGATAAATGTGACGTGAAATGATGTAGAATAAGGTTTTCTTCTTTTTTTTTTTTGTGTCCATTTAGAGACTGACCTGGTCCTGGTGATCGGTGCCAATGACACAGTGAACTCAGCCGCCCAGGAAGATCCCAACTCTATCATTGCTGGTATGCCTGTGCTGGAGGTCTGGAAGTCTAAGCAGGTGAGACATCTGGTACATGCATGTGTGATAATGAGGTTGTGCTGGAGCCTAGAAAGATAAAGAGCAATGGATGGTTTTAAAACAATGGGACTGCTTTTTATTGCCACAACTGCATGTTGCATTCCACACCCGTCGATTGGCCCCTATTTGAAGACACACACACACACACACAGACTTAAAGAAATGCATGCTCACGTTCACACACACACACACACACATATACATACGCCCACACACAGACACGGATTGTTACAGTTCCAGGTGCGGTCCCATCCTGATCCCATTAGTGGTGCCTGTGTCGCTGTGGAATGACGACATTCAGAGCATCGCACTGGCACCGCTCCGAGATCTGGGATTTATACAGCGCTCCCAATAGTTTCCACACACTTTCTTCTGGGGAAAAATCAAAGATGTTCTACCTCACCACACACACACTCATGCAGATGCATACAGACAGACATTCAGGTGCACGGATAAAAACACAGAGACACTCAGTTTGGGGTTACAAGAGATCACACAACTGCATTTAAATTGTCATTCCTAAGCTCCCAATAACGCATACACAAGTCATATGAGAGACGTGCTAACATTAAACTACTTTACAGACACTACCTTTAGACTTTTGCTCAAATCACACTCAAATAAAACACATCTATATTGAATTGGATTCCCCATATTAAAACCGCAAATGCATTTTACAAAAATAGATATTAAATTGATTGACGCTCATAAGTTTAAATGAAAACAGTTTTGTTAAATATGTTAATACAGCAGCTGTCATTGAGATGTGAGCCAAGATATAATTAGGGCCCACTTATAAAAGTGGCTTTTTTTTAGTTTTAAACATCCCAGCTGTAATTGACTCAATTCACTTTATTTTTACAACCAAGATCAATAGACAGAGGATGTTAGAAGAGGAGAGAATGGCAGAGATTAGGGAACACGTCTGTTGGCAAAGTTTGCACAGATCCTTCATGTCGCCAAATCTATTTTTAAAAGCTTCCGCTTCAGTACTGTCATTTGTAATTTTCCAATTAGGAGCACATGAGTCTGTCTCTGTGTATGTGCATTTCGTATCTGACCGCATTTCCTCCCATCTAGGTTATTGTGATGAAACGTTCCCTGGGTGTGGGATACGCAGCTGTTGACAACCCCATCTTCTACAAACCCAACACTGCAATGTTGCTGGGCGACGCCAAGAAGACTTGTGACGCCCTGCAAGCCAAGATGCACGAGTCCGAGAGTCAGTAAGGACTCTGCTCCAAACAGAAACCTCCACAAAGAACACACATGGAATGAGGAAGGCAGAAGAAAATGAGGCAAAGTTTTCCAAAAGTATTTCAGCATCAGGATCATTATGTCTGAATATGACTTGAATTGCAAGATGATCATTATGAAAAAAAAATTGGCAAACCCTTCCTATGATCTGTAACTAAAAGAAATGGCAAAGTTTGTTGTTTAAAAAAAAAAAAAACAAAAAACTAAACAAAAACATTAGGAGGCAATGCAGGTAATGTAGACTTTTGATTAGTGCTCCCACTGAGGTGATGTACTTAAATACAGATATTGTTTCCCTCTTTGACACTTCTTATTTCTAGATATTAAAGGGAAGGGTTCATCAACAATGCGCGTGTGCTCTGCGTAGACTCAGAAATGCCTTACACTTTCATCTTCTTGTTTAAATACTATCTTAATGTAAAACAACAGTCACAAATGTGGATGCATTACAATCCTACATATGTTGAAGCTCACATTTGATATATTTAGGAAAATAGCTGGTAAATAAAATTTTTGATGAATTGGAATCAATAAGGAAGAAAAGCAGAGATATAGAGGTGAACCAACGGAGAAAGAGGTACGAGACTTAAGCACATTAAGAACATTTTTCCACATGGTAAAGAGTTTCCTTCTCCTTTTTTATCTCCAGAGTATGTTTTTGTTATAGAAAAGTAATTCATATTCCCTTTGACGGATCTGTTTGATCAAATGCTTATACCAGACATAGTGTGTTCTCCTCTCAATACCTTCTTTCTCTGTACAAGTAAAAGAAAAAAAGCAGCATAGTGCAACGTTTTTGTAAAGTTCTTTCAGTTCAAGTTTTATACTGTATTGGGAGATTTTTGTATCAAGTCTAAGAATTATCATAAACCAGTGATCACATTTTAGAAGCCATAGCCAGGTACAGAAACTTATCATACTATTTGCTTTTTTTCTTTTCACTTGAGTCTGTCTTGTGGCCTCCTCCCATGCACCAGTGCAGCAATCACACATGAATTCAAAAACAGTTAAAAAAAAAAACCATTCAGGCTTCGTCTATCAAGCATTTAATGTAATAAACCCAGTGGTTCAGACCTTTAAGTTTGAGACCATCGCTGTCTGTAATGCTAGTCAAGGATGTATCCCTACGAACACTCATGTAGCTCGATAGTTGAATGGATTTTAAAACATTTTTGAACCAAGTGTGTCCCTTTTTCGTAAGTGAATGTGACTCATCCACTCCAATATATGTGTCCTCATTATTGCTCTAGAGAGGTAATTGAAGGATCAGTGTTTGTAAAGTAGAGCCAGATATTAACCGGACATTTGTGTGAAGAGTCTAAAACAGCAATGCAGTTATTTAATTATATTTTGCTACCACATTTCAGAAACCACAAATTGTTGGCTATTACTACCTGAGGATTTCTAAATTGAAATTTTCCTTTTTTTCCCTCTTTTCTTGAAGCCCCACATTTGCCATAGACATAAACTTGTGCCAAAACCTTACCCTTTTTACACTCAATCTGGATAGATTTTGAAGAACAAATAAAGATAGTTTTGCAGTGAAATATGTTATATATTGTATAACCACTTGAATAGTTGAAGAAAGATGACTGACAAATTGATAATAGCCCCCACTCTAGCTTTCCTTCCTGCTGAATCAGCCAAACTAAAAACACCAGAAACGCAGTCCATTGAGTTTAAATTTTGGCTAAGGTTGTTCTGTTGCCATCCTTTTTATGACTCCGCTTTCTCTGGGTTTTTATGACCATGACACAGTAGATGAATTACTAAGATTTTGTATCGGTACATGGTTTAAAGAATTATAGCCCGTGAGGTCAATGGCAGCAGACTTTGTCACTTAAAATTTATACAAGTACTGTAAGAAGTTAGTTATCCTGGGACTGGATATGTTCACCATGACAACTACCCTACCTCTCCATAAAATGACCAATAGCTTTTCATAGGATCTTCATCAGACCAGTTGCCTTTTATTGAATCTGCTACAGGATGTCTAATGGACCAGTCATCTTCCATCCACAGACCAAACATCCTAAACCTGACCAATTGCCTTCTGTTTTGCCTTCACATTGCAATTTTAACCATCAGACCTCAGTTTGCTGCTGGCGAGTTTAGTTTAAGTTGTACTAGTGTAGAGCTGCAGATGTCATTAGTGCTTATGAGAGGTTAATTTTATCATGTGTCAACTAACAGAAGTTGGCTTAAATATTTGTAGCTTGTCGCCATTTTTGAGATATTGGTCAAATTAAGGGAGATCGAAAATCTTTAACTTCACCAATATGCCCCCCCCCCACCCCGCCTTTGTCTTTTTTCTTCTTAAGTAGAGTATTTTTGTAAAGAGGCATCATATTTCTGCAGACCAACAATGGGTTTTTGAATGAAGTTGTACAATGTTTCAGTGCACCATGTTAAGGAAATAAAACGATGAAATGTACTGTGAATGTGTTTTTCCTCTCTTTTGTTTATCATGGAACATTTTCATCCCTAATATAACCTGTATTTACACTAGTAGTTGCCTGAAAGTGTCATTTCTTCCCTGACACACTCTTAAAGGTGAAGCTGAATTCCCCAATAGTAAACAAGTTGATCTGCATGGTTTTCCCTGAGGTCTACCGCAGCTTTGATGGTAATCTTACCTGCCCAATTTTGTACGACAGGGTTGAAAACTCAAATATTTGCTGCAATTACCTAGATGAAGGATCGTGTGGGGAAGGAGTTGTATCCACACTGGCACACATACTTCATCTGCACAGTGCAGCTGTAAAGAGGGTAGACCAAGTAATGCAAACATACTGTGCAAAAGAATTGAAGCTTTAACAAAATCAGCACATTGACAGGTGACTTTCCTAAGATGAGACAACTGATGGGTTTTAAAAGATGCCAAAACTACTGGTTCATCATCCAGAAAAAATACAAAAGTATTTGTAATGAAAGGTATTAGTAAGTATTAGTAATGAAAGGGGAAACTAAATCTTTAGGAATTACTATAGAATACCATGTGGCTGTTTCCAATTTGTTATCACACTGAAATGGAAATGAAATGCAGCTGAACAAATCAGGACAACTGTAACGATAGCATGATTTTCGAGAAGTTTTACTTAGAGTCAGTCACATGAAAAAGGCACCGAAACACAGTGGGGCAGCAGTTTTCTTTTTGCCACCCTGCAACCAGTGTCATGCAACAAGCATCTCCCGTATACAAAAAAAACCAAAAAACTGAAGATATGAAATGAATACAATAGTCCTGCCTTGATGAGAAGATGCACACGCTGGTTAGGAAAACCACCTCTATAACCTCAAAGTGTCCCTGTGCAAGAGAATGGGATCGCATGAGTCTCTCATGAGGGTTGAGATAATGACTGAAATGTAAATATCAGTTTGTGTGACATTTTCACCTACAAGCGGCACTTGATTGCTATTCATCAGCGGAGAGCGGACTGGAGGTACTTAGAAGGGGAGTGGTGCCTACAGAGATAGAGTAGATTAGACCGTAGATAGTTTTATGGCGATGGGGATTGCATGTGTGTGCGATGAGGGTGGCTTCATCCTGTAACAAGTAGCACTCAGACATGCTGTTATCTGCTCTCAGGCTGGAGGAGATCTGAAGAGAACTGTCACTCCCACAGCGGGGGCGAGATCCAGCGATAGTGATAAAAGGACGGGTTGAGATTTGAATACCAAGGACTTTGTGTCTGTTGTGTATGTATGATTGCTTATTTTGTGTGAATCATCAAAAATTTTTATCTTCTTGGATGTGAGTAGAAGTCAATTCCTCTTCAATCTTTATCTAATGTACCTTTTCCAAATATTTATTTCTGATAGGAGATGCATCTGGAGGGTCTCAGCTCCTTACAAAGATCATGTCTGTCTTTGTGGTGTGTGTGTGTGTGTGTGTGTTTGAAGAGAGAGCATGAAGATCTATGATGTGATAAGAGCTGAGGTGACAGCCTCCTCAGCTCAAGCTGGTCTTTTGTCACACTGCCAGTATTTATCCAGAGCGCTTAAGGATAGCCAGCATGTTCCAGCCACAATAAGCCTCCATCCTTCCTCCCTACAAGGATAGTCTGTCCTCCTTGGAAGAAAAAAAACAGTTTGTTTTGCCTGGCCTTGCATGCAATTTGATGTAGAGGGTATTTAATTATTTATAATGACAATGTTTTTGGTGAGTTTTGTTGTCATGGTGAGCTTAAGAGTCTGTTTGACGCTGAGACATAGTATGTTGATTCCATGTTTGATAAGGTTGGTGAGCATGCATGTACATGTGTGAGCAGAAAACATGCAGTTGTGAATGAAGTATTCAGGTTATTTGACTTAAATAAAACCAGATATACGAAAATATAAAAGTAAGTCCGGCTAACAAAATCTTAATCTAGTAGAAGTTCACAAGCGGAATCACCAATGTATGATGGTATCAAAGGAGAAAGTGGTCATTACTGGGGGTAGGGGAACCAACCAATACACAATGAATACACAATGGGGAGTGTTATTTCATTTTTTATTACCAATTTTTATAGTGCATTACGAAGCATTGTCATTACTTTACACATTTTTAAATTGATCATATGCTATTTATGTAAAATCTTAACCCACAAAAAGTGTTCACCTCTGGAATGTAGACACGAAATATCATAAATAGAAATACCCAGATCCTCACAATTGTGCTTAACTACAGTATTTGAGTCAATATATTTCCACCACTGAAAGTTTGGAGAATGAGCATATGGTAGATATTACAATTAAAAATTTAGATCATTTTTTAGCTTTTAATAAAACACAGCCCTTCTGATATTTTAACATGTTTTACATCATGTGGGTTGTTTTTTTTTGTTTTTTTTTACTCTTAGTTGAGGGGCTGTGATGTTCTTCCAAAGGACAAATCCAACAAACAAAGAACCTATGATGAGCTAGAACATATTGTACTGGCTTCAAAAATAACCGTCAAACACACGGTACCTTAGTGCGAATGGAGGTTAATTTAAACCGTCTTTTGCGGATTACCGCCCTCTTTTGAAAAAGGTTTTCTTTGCTGACTGAGACTCTACCGAGCCGATTGACTTCGCTGAGCTAAGTAATGTTGCATGTAAGTTGTGCTGATATTGTATTTGCCATTTACACTTGGCCTCCGCTTAACTACCAGTGATGCTGTTGTGAAGTAAGTTTTTGCAGTGATTGAACATTTTTGTTGCAGGTGATTTCATGAATATTCCTGTTTTTAGAATGAATAGTTTTAGGGGTTTAATTGGCTTTGGGCTTCAGGTTATTGCGGTTGTTTCGGCTGGTTTCCCTATAAACTCAGAGTAGTGGATATTATGAAACATCACATCACCATGGCCTGTTGGCTTTAGGGATTTACCTAAACTGTCTACTGTTGTTTTTCACCGTATACTTTATGAAACATTGCTGTATTGCTACATTGCTATATTTTAAGCACTAAAAGTAAAGTGAGGATGCTTTCAAAAATAAAACCACAAGTAGTTTCATTCATAAAATAACTTCATAGAAAGTGCAATAAACAGAAAAAAACCTAAATCGAACCAGTATTTTGGTCTGACCACCCCGTGCCTTTAAAACAACACTATTGTTCTAGGTACACTTGAGCATAGTCTTTCCAGGTGCTTTGCAGGTAGGCCGTTCCAAGCATGATCAAAAACCTTCAAATGTTATTACGTGGATTTGGTCTGTCTCAGTTTTCTGTCTCTTCATGTAATGTCTGACCCACTTGATAATGACCTGAGGTTGATAATGAGTATCGGGGCTCTGTTGTACCATCAGGTGCAAGATTTCTTGTCACTGAAGATGGTTCTTTATGACTCTGCTTATATGTTTGGGGTTGTTCTTGAGTGATGTTCCATAACAAGTTGAATGCTAGTTTTAAAATGTTTCCATCTCAATTCCAGATATAGTTTATTTCCTACATTGGCTGAAGGTTCTGTATTTAGTAATGGAAGTGTGGAGTGGAGGGGGAAAATTTACTACTGTCACTCCCAAATCTCCATCGTGCTCAACTGGGTGAATGCTTGTGGGGAGTGCTGGATGCCAAATATCATCTCTGTACATTTTCTGAATCCACATTAAAAGAAGAAAAAAAAAAATTCCTTGTGAGTTGGCTTGCAGAACTGAATCTTAAATCTCCTGAAACCACAGACGTTTGCATGCAACATCAACATCTTCCTCCACTTGCCACGATAGGAACCAGGCTGTTTCCAGCACTGCTGGTTTAACCAGCACATTTTGAATCGGTGCTGCACAGACAGGCTTGAGTCTGTGCGGCGCGCTTCCCCACAGCACTCAAAAGCATCTCTGCAACAAACCCACAGACCCCAGTCAGTTGAGGGGGAGAGAGAGAGAGAGAGAGAGAGAGAGAGAGAGAGCACATAGATGTGTGTACATAAAGTAATCCTTGCTGAAAGGCGTGGGTGAAACTGTGTGATTGGAGAGATTTGTAGATGGTCCACCTCCACAGGTGAAGGAAGCAGATCTTTGGTCTGTGTGTGCGTGTGTTTCCGTGTGAGTCAGAATCAAACCAGAAGATGTGGCTGTAGCATGAACTTAAACTTCTCCAACAAGTCTTTATACCGGGATTCACATCTGTTTAACTTGTCTTCCCACCAACTATCAGTAAAAACACCGACTACATACTGTATCTGCATACAGCCTGAATACACAACAGGGGGCATTATTAAACATTTTTGACTCTGGTCCCAAATCAGAGAAATATGTTCTCGTAACCACACAGCAGAGGCTCGTTAAAGCACATTACTGCTTGTTATATTCATACTCAGCTCAAAAATATGCCCACAATCAATTTTGACCTTATTTTGAAAAGGCATAACGTTAATGTGACTATAAGATGTCTCCATATTCTGGGATAACTTTATTAAACTAATGTTTGAAAAAAAAATAAAAAATTAAAAAGCGTGTATGCATTTGCCAAAAAAGAAGCCCTTTCTATAAGTCTTACTGTCACTGAGTGAACCACAATTATCTGTTGAGGAAAAGTTATAAGCAGTATTAAACAGGAGATCCACCATCCTAATCTGTCACTGCAGCACTGGCCTTGTTGTATCTACAGGTGGCATGATGGTGTATCATCAGTCTGTTGTAAAATCGGTGAACCTCTCAACTAGAGGAATCTCTTTCATCCTTGATCTCGGTCATGTTCCCTTCTTTAATGTCTGATCTGATCGTCCTAACAGCTTGTTTGGAGAAGCCTTAAAAGCCCTAGGCCTCTTGGATGCGTCGTCCCATGGACACACACGAACATACACAATGTCTGCCTGAAGTCGTTTGACTGTGACAGCCAGAAATAAATGTGGACACACTAACCTGGCTGGCGAGCAACATGACCAGCCTCTTTACTGTTGAGTTTCATTGCTGCATAGGGCTGGCTAGCATAAACATTGTGGGAGTGTGTCCTTTTTAAGCTGCTTTTATTGTCCAGCTGCTTCCCAACATCTGGATGTAAATTGTTGAGAGGTTGGGATGGGAGGATGAGAGGAGAGGGGACTAGGCGGGGGAAAGAGGTGAGGGGGTGGTTAATGTAGTGGTAAGAAGTGAGGGGATGAGATTTTCTCTGAAGTAAGGCAAGGAATCATTTAGAGTGCTTTCTCTCTCTCTTTGTGTGTGTGTGTGTGTGTGTCTGCATCTGTATGTTTGTGCATATGTGTCATTAAAGCAGAGGCATCACAAAGTTCAGAGAAACAAAATGTTTATTGAAACATCTTCCAAGACCACTTAGCATCGGTTTGTTATTGTCTTGCGGCGAGGCGAGAGTTGTAGAGGCAAAAAATAGAAATGCAAAAAGAAACAAATTGTATTTACAGTGAATGGTTAGGAAACCCAACCTATGCAAATTAAGGGGAGAAATCACATTGCACGACTTTGAAGTTGATGTAGCCTCACTGTGGCTGTCAGACACAAACACTGGAATGAAAATCCTTGAAAATATGTCTGCTATGAAACTGTGGTGCCTTCAAGTATGAAATTTGTTTTGTTCATAATTTGTCACTGTGATGAATCATATTTCCTGTGAGCAACAACCCCCCCCCCATCCCACTTATTCCCACTCTAGTCAAGTGTAGCTTTAGATTCATAGCTTGAATGTGGAAATGATTGGCTATCAAATTAATAATAGCAGGATGATGAGAAACAGTTTGTTGCAGGATTCTTCCATTTTAATTGCTCTGTCCAAGTATCAACCCTCTGAATTGCAATTAGCGTCCAGTGTGTGTTTTCAACGGCCTGTAGAGCAATGTGGGAAAGAAAACGGCTATTGTCGACATCCAAGTAGCTGTTGTAGTTGTACTAGCTGTTGTATTAGGTATGTACCGTAGGCATCCTGTATGCTGACAAAGTAAAACAATATCAATGCCAGTTTGTGGCTTGACAAGCTAATATTTCATGTTGAATGTTGTAATATTTGTAAAACTGCTGCCTTTGTCTTCTGTTTCTTCTGAGAAAACATATTTCCTTTTTTTATTTATTGCATAATGGTTTTAAAATTACCCGTAGGGCAACACACAGACACCCACAGCCCAGTCTGAGGTTGGGGTCAGACCTTGACTGAGTTTGCCAAGCCCCCATCGTGTGAAATTTGGCCTGTCTGGTTGTAAAATAGATCATCTCTAGGGTGGTAGTTTGAACAGCTCTGTCTCTGCAAGGGGTTGTGTGTTTGTGTGTTGATACTGTGTGTAGAAAGAGCGGTTCAGTAAATCCTGCCGTGGTCCATCTGGTCCCTTTTTGTTCATTCTTTTTAAACAGCCGGTCTCATTGGTCTGTTTGAATGTTTATTGCTCCTGGATGGTCCGACGCCAGAGTACCGTACAATCACATACTGTATCATAGTTATGAGATCGATACCTTTTTACGAAGACACACACAGACAGTCATTGCTGCTCCAGTGGCAATATGCCTTCATTCTAGCAACAACAGACAATACATTGAACAGAAAGATACTTTTTTTCAGCTCGGATATCAGTGTCTTGTGGGCTTGTCCAGAAATGACCTCAATCACTTGGCACTTAATATTTACTTTCAAGCCTTTTATGGCCCCTTTTTTTTGCTGGCCATGGATTAAGTCTAATCCTACAGGTATTATATGGGCTTGGATGGACTTGTCAACAAAATGCCTTTACATTTGCAGCAGGGCAGTCCAGGACAGTGCACCCTAAAAATAAAAAGGTTCCTAGAGGCTTCTTTTTAAGGGTTTCTTTAAAGGAAACACTAGTAGAATCTTTTGGAACTAGTCTGGAAACCATGGACAAACTAGATTATTAAGACAAACCTTGTGACTGCAAACACTGCTATCATAACAACTACCACCACTACTACTACTGCTGTGGCATATCTGTTAACTAATATTACTCCTGTGATACTACTATAACTGCATCGTTATTGCCACTACTATTACAGCTGTAAATATTACTCCTACTGCTAGTACAGTAGTGCCTGTATCATGGGCCTTATCAACACCAGGTAGTGGACAGTAAATTGTGTTCTTGTGATGTTCTTATTGATGTTAAGGCTCCTGGATGTATTATAGTTAGATTGCTGTCTGGCTCACGAAAAAAGGCAGATTAAATCAGTTCTCAACTGCAGTAAAAGCATCAGTGTGGCAGATATATGATCTGCAGGAGACGGATCATATACAAATCACAGACTAAGTGATAGTTGTACACTTACAATCTCCTTTTACACTGTAAATGAACCAGAAATCCATCTAATAAATGCCCTTTGACATAGTATTGGGAACAATTTTAAAAATATTGACAATTGCACAATATTCTCATTTTTTCGAGGAAGGCATCTTACATCATGCTCTGCATGATGTGAATTTTTTTTTTCCCTTCATTAAAAAAGTAGACATTGTGTAACAATGGGCGTCTCACCTTGAGAGTTAATATATGTAATAGAATATATGACTATTAGATATTGGCCCAGTGGTGTGTGAGAAGAGAAGGGTTAACTGAATATGAGCCAGCTGTTCCTTGTTTCAAGAGCTGTCATCAGGCTTTTGTTCAAACAGCCACACACACACACACATTACACAGAAAACTTCCCCATGTCTCATCAGCCCCAGTACTATAAACCACAGCCAGCCTTACCCTGCGACAGTCACCAAAGAAAACCACCAAACATAAGGTTTAATGTGAAGCTTGAACCCCTTGAGATCTAACCTAACGTGGTGTCCTGTATCTGGTTGGTCAGGTGTTGCTGGCGAGTTTACTCATCTTTTCAAGGTGATGAAACTCTTACTCATTTGAGTTAATGATAGAAATATGGTCTAATCAAGAAGAAGCTTTCTCTCAAAACCACAATATCGTTCAAGGATGAAGGGAAGGATTAATGCAAAATGAGGCAGGGCTGAGGGGAAAGGACATACAGATGGGAGAAAAGATATCTGTCCAGCCATGCTCCCACTCTTCTCTCCCTTCCTCGTCCCATCTTGATGGTGATGTAAGTGTTTTTTGACACTTTTTCACTGGTATCTCTTTGTTGTGGGACCTGTGTATCTGCGTCCAAGGTGACCAAAAGAACACAGAAGAAAGGAAGCGATAGAGAGACAGAGGCTTGTAAGAAAAGGGATAATGTGAGTGTGTGTGTGTGTGTGTGTGTGTGTGTGTGTGTGTGTGTGTTTTGAGAGAAAAGCCTCTTCAATGGGATTCAGGTATCAGCTGGATAACCTCTTCAGTGTCAAGGGGGGGCCTCATCAGAACACACACAAAAGAGCAACTGACACAATGAAGGAGGGAATGAAAGGAGGATGGAGTTTCACAGCCTAGTAAGGAAAAAGGAAAACATCAGATCTATCCCCTCCCTTTCTCTTTCTGACTCACTCACTTTCTGTCTCTCTTAGTGTTTGAGAAACTACAAAGGGAGAAACACCTGAGCCCCTTATTTGGGCAGCACTATGTCATAGAAGGAATGTGCCACTTCTCGGTGTGTGCATGTGCAGGTATATGTGCGTGTCTGTTTGGGTGTTTGAATGGGAGGGAAACAGCAGCAACCAGCATACATCACTTGCCTACCTACCTGAGAGTCTTTGAACACTCCCCAGCTGTATGGTGGCCCATTCAATGATCTTTAGCTCGCGTGAAGTGTTTGATCACACAGTCTGAATGGGTATCTGATGAAACCTGTATGTTAGCCAGGGAGGGACTGATGTTGATATTTTGAGCTGGTGTTTTTAATATAGCGCAGCCACTAACATGCAACAAAGTCTCTCATCTTGTTCGGCCACAGACTTATTGAAAAGAAAAGTATGTCAGTGTGTGCGTGTGTTTGTGCGTGTGTGTAATCTGAAAGTCTACACTTCAATCGCATCTTGGTGGCTTTTTTCCAAAGCCACTGTGGTGGGGTACAAAGGTAGAAGTGCATAAATTGTGTCACTGGCCAAATACTTATGGTCCTGACTGTATATTCCCTAAGTGTCCCTTAGTGTCCCTAACTGCAGGAGGAGCAGAGCCAGCAGAAGTTGAACAAGGTGAAGAAGCAGCTCCACCAGAACAAAAATAAAATCCTGCACCTGAAGGAGAGTCTCTCCAAGAGGCTCACAAGCCAGACCACAAACCAGCTGAGAAGCATGGGAGATGAAAACCTCCTGAATTAGAAAGATTGGAAGACAAAGAGGCTGGGAGAGGAAAGTAAAACAGATGGAGAAGAAAGACCTGCAGAAAATGAAGAACATACTGAAAGAGGAGAAGAAAGAACTGCAGAAGGAGAAAAAAAAGTGCTGGAGGAGGAGTAGAAAGAACTAGAGGAGCTCTGTCTGAGAATTCTGTTTTTGCAGAAAAATGAGTGAGGAGAAGATGGAGGCAAAGAACCAAAAAATGACGAAAAGGCGAAGCAGGAAAGCAAAGTAGCAGATGGAGGAAAAGAAGGGTTTTTGGAGTCGGTTGCAGAAGAAAAAAAATGTGACACTGATAGTAAGGTGGAGGAGGCTGCTAGTTTTTCAGCTAAGGCCGAACAACAGCAGCCCCCCATTCTCTCTCAATCACTCAACATTTCTTCAGTGACGGGGAAGGAAATACTGAAAGGGTGGAGGAATGTCTCCCCCTCCACTATCTCCTTCCCCCTCTCCCCCTCCATCTCATCATATCCTCTCACCTACCCTTCTACCTTTCCACTATCTCCCTCAACCCCATCCTTTCCTTTACTCCACCCACCTTTACTTACCCTCTCCCTTTCCTTTATTTACCTCACCCCTTTTCCTTCCCCCCTCTATCTTTAACCTCCTATCCTCCTATCCTTTACCCCCCCCCCCTTTTAAAAAGTAGATGCACTGGTACAATATCTGTTATCAAATATACTGTTTTAAGTTTGGATTTAAATAAGACTAAAGCCATATTTTTGCAGGAAGAATGTTACACACAGGAAGTTGTCATCATCCTTAAAACCTGTGCTAAATTACAGGAGCTGCTATTTGAATAGACAAGGATATTTTACAGGAAATCCATGTGACCTCACTGACAGACTTATGATTAATCCTTTATATAATCGTTATTTACTGGTAATTACGTCACTGTAATTTGATTATTTACAGACAATGAATTTCTCTTTTTTTAAATGTGGATCGGGGTGTTTGTACAATAAGGAGATCACAATGTTAACATTGTTCTGCTAGTGTTGCCGCACTTCTGACCTCTACAGAGTTTTTTCCTTTAAAAAAAACAAAAAACAATGGCAATAAGTTACTGATGACTAACTCAACAGTTGGTTGTTGTCTTCTTCGCAGCTTTTTACAACATGTCTGGTATAATTGAAATCACATTTTTTTTTGCAACTTGATAATTCTGCTATTACCAATTGAAATTTCAGAATAACAAAGATGAAAATATTAGCTCCAAATGATTCACTATATATGTGAGCTGATGCATGCAGTATATTATATATGCAGAACATCTCTGTAATTTGGGGTTGACAGAAAATCCTGGCTGTTTCCATGTTTACCACCTTTTAGACTGTTAATACATACACAGGCTGTTATGTTGGTATTTTCTTCAGGGCCCTGAGACAGCATGATGATAATGTGTTGGGAATGCTCCAGTGTAAACTTGGCTGAGGGAGAGAGAAAAACTGTCCTGTAAAGTGTGATGCAAATATACCACCACATCACAGACAAACAATCCCACTACTCCTGCTCCTCCAGATAGCTAGCCTTCGCCCATGTATTGTCACTTATATTAAATAACTATGCAGAGTAGATATAAAAATATGAATATTTAGTGGCACTACATCAGTTAAGGGATGACAGTAGGATGAGGGCTAAAGGTGTGTCTCGATGACATCTACAGATGGCTGATGATGGTGTTAATGACTACATTTCCCTCATTTTGAACCCCCAGTACCCGCAAAGCACCAAAACTGCTATGCCCATAACCAGTTCTGTCAGAATCTGGCCTGATAGTGCTGTCCTCAAGCTTCAGGCTTGCTTCAATAACACAGAATGGAGTATATTTGATGGGCAGGGAAGGCTGAGGGATCCTAGAATTGCATTGTAGGAATACAAGACTACAGTTATGGACTATATAGATTACTGTATGGACAATGATACTGGCAGAAAAATAGTCAGAGTGCATCCCAACCAGAAGCCGTGGAGGACACGGGAGGTGAGAAAATTAATAGAAGCCCCTGACGCTGCCTACAGATCTGGTGATGCTGCAGCGTTCCAGTGCAGCCAGGTTGGCACTGAGGAGGGGTATAAAAACTGCTAAAGCCAAACATGGATAACGGGGGAAACATCATGTTAAACAACTCAACCAATCCAGGGCAGGAGGGAATAAGAGCATTTACAGACCAAAACGGGGACAACATCTCCCTCTGGCAACAGCTGTGCCCACCTAGCTGAGGAATTCAACATATTCTATGCTCAGTTTGACAGAAACCAAGTGTTGCAGCCCCCCTCCACCGAGGTTGCACCCCTCTGGAGCCCTCATGCTGTCAGACTCGGCTGGACCAGATGTAGTGGCGTGTCGTGTGCTTAAAGACTGTGTTGACTAGCTGACGGTGGTCTTCACAAACATCGTCCCCTAACCCTGTCATGTGTCTCTTCAGGTTTCAAAACATCCAAAATGATCCCGGTACCAAAACAGACAGCAGTCACATGCCCGCCAAATGTTTGGAAGGACTTGACATGAAGTACATCAGGGATGTTATACCATTTTCCTTTGACCAGCACCAATTTGCCTAAAGGGAGAACAGTTTGACAGAGGATGCAATAGCCATGGTGCTTCATACTGCTTTGGAGCATCTTGAGCTTAGCAGCACACATGTCCGTATTCTCTTCATTGACTATATTTCTGCATTTAACACTATTCTGCCAGCTGAACTCATCACAAAACAAGGGGACTTAAACCTGAACAACTCACTATGGAATTGGGTTCTTGACTTTTTACCAAACCGCATGCAGACTTTTAGACATGGGAGGCACCATTCACCAACTCTGACTATCAGTACCGGTGCCCCACAGGGATGAGTGTTCAGTCCACTGCTCTATGCACTATAAACACATATACAATCACAACCTGAGCCTTAATATTAAGAAGACGAAAGAGATGATTGTAGACTTATGGAAGTGCATCCACTTGCCACCTGCCATAGAAACTGTTGGTAATCTTTTACCACTGTGCCATTCAGAGTGTGCTGACATACTGTGTATCGGTGTGGTTTATCAGCTGCACTGAGATGGAGCAGGAGGCCACGCAGCGGGTAATCAAAAGTTTGAAATTAATTTGCGTTCTGTTGACTGACACCAACGCTATCTTCACTTCCCGCTCCCTGCAACGTTCACACCGGATCCTCAGAGACCCATCACACCCTGCCTACCACCTGTTTCAATTGCTACCATCAGAAAAAAGATTCAGGTCCATTCAAGTGAGGACTACCGGAATGATCAACAGTTTCTTTTCCCTGAGCTATAAGACTTCTCAATGACTCCCCAACGCCAAACCCCCTCCTTTCCAGTTGCCCCCTCTTTCACAACAAATTGTGATAAAAAACATCTGTACTCATGCGCCACTTGCACTACAACCTATTTATCTGATGTGCCTTTTATTATTATCTATTTATTATTCGTTTTTTATTAATCTTTTTAAGTATTATTTTTAAGTACCCTGGAGATGCTGTGCTCTTTTGTTGTTTTATAACAATGATGCTGTAGCTGAGCTACATACAAACTGAGAGATTCATTTTTGGCATCCTGTTTTCTACAGGATCATTCCTTGCAAAGTTTCATCTATAGCCAGCATATAAAAAATGCACAGGGAGGTAAACTGTAACCTTGTATGGAGACCATTAAAACAAATAGCATGCAGATGAATGTTACATGAAAAGAGCAATGCATAGATAGTAGCAGCAGCAGCAACAAATAAAAAGGTGCAGTTTTGATGATCAAATGGCAAATACAACAATCTCATCTTCATAACAGGATGTTTGTGTGCAGGGCACACAAACATGATACTGATGCTAATTTGAAGTAGCACCATTAGATTCATTATCCTTATAAAATATAAAGCTTATAAATCATGAAATCGAGGTGTTTTTACTGAGCTGTAATAATTGTGTGGATGTTATGCGTGTACTAAAGTAAATAAACAAAACTACCAAGTCATATGTGTATTGTATTATGACATTAGCAGACATATGAAATAACCTGGAGAAGACAAAAATATTTAGATCAAAATGCTCAACAGTATTAACACTAGGCACTTAATGTTGTGGAACTAAACAGAACTGCAACAGCGAATCTCTCAAAGTCAACATGTGGTAGAAATTAGGAGAAATATCTGCTTGATAACAGGAACTGAGTATACTGCCTGATTTACATGATCAGATTCAGTAAGCCAGAGACTCCCAAGCATTCTCTTTGGGATACAGACTGCAGTCAGGCATGTACGTCAAATGTTCTACCGAATGGGCTCAGTAGTTAGCGCATATGACTACGCTAAACCGTGAGGGCTAAACTTGATTCAGTCATTCAACACCTGAACAGCTTAAAGCATACCATATCACAGATTACTCAGTTTGTTTTGCAACACTATTTTAGGTTGTAATGCTTTTATTCATATAAAAGCTAGAAGCTATTTTGGCAAAGAAAGCCAGGTTGATATTGAATTTCAGAGTTTGAGTATAAAGCTATTTCCTGTAGGCAGGCAGAAGCAGTGTCAACTCCGTCTTTATCGAACTTGCAAATATACCAGTAGAAAACCTTTGTCAGTTAGGATTGGACCAAGATCGAAATATCAGAGGGGAAAATCGAGCTGGAAATGACCATAAGTTGATGCTGTATGCTGATGACATTTTGTTGCTTATTAGCAAACCATCTGACCCCGTACATCCATTAATGAAAGCTTTTTAATTATATATTGAATTTTCTGGTTACAAAATCAAACTGAGGTTTAAATGAATGTCGTTGGTGTGACGTATCTAGAGGTTAAACTTAACTTAAGCCTAAACTTAAGCCTAATTCTTGATTAAATGACTATTTTAAACTATGACCTATTACTAGGCAAAATAATATACCTGGTTAACTGGATGTCAGGGTGAATAATCTCTTTTTAGACGGGCTAGACTGGTTAAACACTGGGTTGGAGCTGATCCAGACTTGATTGGATAAGTATAGAATCAGGCCTGGCTGCGCCATATGGCACATATCCATTTTATCACTGGTATAAAATAAGAATCATAATCCAGTATTGTCTTTGTCATGGAGTGTGTGGACTACAATCAATAAAGCTTATAGAATTTCACATTTGAACAAGTACTCCTTCAGCTCTAGGATGCTCTACTGCCCCCCCCCAAAAAAATAAAAAAAATTAATAAAAAATAAAAACTGTAATTAAAGAAAAAAAAGGTAGAAAAGATTAATTTGTTCAATTTAAGACGGGACTGGCTCAAATGGGACATTAGTTTTTCCACAGCCCAACACATGAACTAGGTCTGTAGACTTATTTTGATGTTACTTTGTCCCCAGTTAATTATCACATTACATGGTGGTAACAGACAAGGACTGTTTTAGTTGGTGTGTGAATACATTTTCTTTGACAGTTAAGACTGACTGCCAACAGACAGTATTAACTGAGAGTAATCAATTCCCAGCCAACTAAACAGACAGAAATAATATATGACAGATTTTGACACAATGAACAGATTACAGACAGAGAAAAATAACAGCAGTTACATGGGTGCCAGAAGAGAAACTAATTTTAAATCAGTCACTCAGGAGAGATGATATGCCTCACAGATGTTTTCAGAATTGCTTTTCAGATGTTCCTAGCAGCAAATAGAAGTCAGCCCATCTCTTGGATTAGCGTCGGTTGATCAGTTCCAAAACTCATCAATTTCCAATGGCAAAGAGAATCTCTGGTACTTGTTTTGTCATCATGTTTTTACATATTCACTGTTGAAGTGCCTTTTGCTTATTCATCTTCAGTACTCCAATCCTGTGTCAATGCCAAACGCTATATCAAAGTATTACACGGTGTTCTGACTAAATGGAGCACTGTGTATGTTTAAAGAAAAAAAATCAAGATGCCGTAGTGGTGATCGAAGAAGGCTGGTAGGAGTAATAGGTTTGAAGTCTTAGCCTCTCAACTGAAATCCTTCAAACTATTCTATCTTGGCATCATTAATGTTGTGGAACTTAACCAAATTCACATCATTCATCTAAGTCAAAGACATAGTTAAATCAAACCCTTCATACTGCAGGTTCTTCTAAGAGCATGTGCTTGCAGTCATTTCAGTAATGAACAAAGTGCAGTCAGACGTTTTGCATCCGTGTTTATCTACCATGACCTCCCCTCTAAAAGAATTTGTAGTAGGACATCATGGTTTTTCCATCTATGTCACTTTGAGAGGATAATCATTCTTACTTAACAGGAAAATAAATTAAAAAGTAAAGAATTGACTGAGCTTTTGAGCAAACAGTCGCTGCTGTATTCTGGTCATGACGGTCTAGCACAAATACACCTTGCTTTTTGAAGTGACAAATTAAATTGTTACATTGTATGGTACTGAGAGAAGGTATAATGCTGAAGACGATGATGATGATGATGACTAAGATGAAGGGGAGCTCAAAGACGGACATCAGAATACGGTAATTAACAAAGAAAGGAAAAAATGGGATAGAAGTAAGGGAACCCCCTCATTCGTGTGACAGTCTGATTAGTCACTTCTTGGGAACAAAACTTAATTTAGAGAGGTTTTTGTGGAACTCTGATGTGTTTGTGAAGCCAGGGCCACACACTGCAGCAACACAGCTCAGTCTGCCACGAGAACTTTCCAGAATAGGAAATATTAACAAGAGGCCGTGACCTGCCTGTGTGTTTTCCAGCATACCAATATGTTTCACTGTGTGGGTGTGGGTGTAGGTTTAGAGCCGTGTTCGGATGTATGTATGTTACAGCATCGGTATGAGATGTTCCTCAGCTGTTGCAGTGGGAGCAGCACGGTCCTAATAAAGATGAGATGGGGAGAGCTAAGTCATACAAAACCGTACAGGACTGAGGCTTTTTAATTTATTTTGCTTGATTAAATTTATCATGTAGTTGTTCCCCGCTTTTTGTTTAATCTGGCACTTTCAAAGCAGGCTGGTCAGAAGACTTAATTCGGTTAGTGTTCTCTTTCCACAGTTGCACTCTGTAAACCAAATCTGAGCTTGTGGAAGTCTGTGGAAACCTTCAGTTCGGTTAAATATTCTTATGGTCAGTCAGTTTGTCCACTTCTTAGGCCCAGACTGCAGTGACTCAACTGCTCAACATGAAATTTGGTTCATCCTGTAACTTTTTTTCTGGCAAGCCCAGCAGGTCAAAACTAGAATTGGTGGGATAATATATTTTTGTACGCCGACCTGGACGTTCACCATTGTTCCAATTGAGATTTTCCACTGGATTTTGGATTATTTCAGAAAATTAGCTCTGGGGTAAAAAATTTTTTTTAATAGGTACACATTATGTTCAGCAAGATTATCCTCACAAATCTGAGTTGTAAATACAAACATCAGAAGTAAAAAGCTAACATTAGTCTATAAACAAATTACACCTTGTTCACATGACTTTAACATCACCACCACTAAGCTTTCAACTTGTAATTTGATTTAGCGTGATTGCCTCTTCTACAAAAACCTTTCTTCTTAGAAAGTTAGAAACAGATTGTGAGAGCATGAGTAAAAACGCAAAAAAGTCGTACACGTGGAATAGTGACTAGCTTGGTTTTCGTGTTGGGGATGATGACTTTTAATGTCCCTGACGACCGCTGTAGATTCAATTAGCTGCTTGTTAGCAACCACCTCTTTTAAGACACATGAAAGCTTAAAAATCACCAGTATTTACTAATGTAATTTGTGTCAAAGTCTGAAAATGGCTTGTGATTGTGTTAACCTCCGTGGTCCCCAGATTTATGAGGAAAAAAAAACTTCCCAAAACAGAATTAGAACAAAGAGCTATGGAGAGATTTTAGGCGAGAGCCATCATTAACCACTGATCCTAAATTTTACACTAGAAACCAGGAACAGATACATCTTGGATTACAGTATAATACTGATACAAAAAACAATTAAGGACCATAGGCCGAAATGTATCTAAAGTGTAGATCCAATAGAACCAACTTTGAGTTAACTTTCTTTCCATATCTCCCCTTCTTGGCATTTCAATTGTTCAATGCCCTGAAATTGTTGAGATGAGACAGGGTGTGAAATGCAGTTAGAATTTACTAAGAAGCACTATTGTGCCTAAGTACAGGATACCAGAGCTGCTAGCATGGCCCTAGACTCAGTTATGTTGCCTGTTTAATGGTGTAACTGATTATCAGAATAGTTGCTGCAATAAATCAACTAATAATTTCAGCTTCAGGCAGATTCTTCTCTGTTTAGCATAAGATAGTGGAGATTTCCTTTAAGGTTAGGAAAAGGGAAAACTCAAGTTAGAGGTACAGTGTCAATCACGTAAACAGTTGAGCTTTGCTTTGGTTTCAGAGAAAGTCCAGCTTTAAAATAGATTTTTATTTGGCCTAATGAATTAAAAACTTACCCCCCCCCCCCCCCCCGGTTTGGTATAAGTTGAGAGAGCCTGATACATAAAGCATGTGAATCTGCACCTTACCATACCAAAGGTTCCAAGGATCCTGAAAAGTCATCTCATTATTTTCTAGTCTGCTGGAATCTTTCCCAAGAGGGGAAAATATTGTTCTAGCACAATGAGTGTGCATTTGAGTTCGATTTTGAGTGTGGTTTGTCTCTGTGCCTGATAAAATATGCACAAAATCTAGGAATTCTCTCCAGTGTCTTTCCTGGTGATAGAGTGAACCCAGAGACCACAGTCAATTCTTGTTTGTCTTGAGATAAATCTTGAGACTAAAGCTACAGTTACACTTGTCTTTTCAGATTGACTTTCCAACACAGAACTCAGATTTAGCAAAAATAGCTTATGAATCTCGAAAACCAGAAGCAGAGGAGATGCGGTCAAGCTTGCATTCAACAGTCTGCATGCATAACCACCCACAATGCACACACCCGCAATACAAAGACATGCAGAGTAAGTGAAAATGTATGCAGACATGGTAAGATACATTTGGTCACCTTAAACACACACAGCTTTTTTGTTGACAAGTATGGTTGTGGAGAAATTTAAATTAATTTGGTATGAAATGGATCAAGCTTATGATTCTATAAATAGGGTAATCCACCTTAAAACATAATCAGCATGTGCTTTGGCTATGATTTGACCATTTAGTCTAGATTTATAAATAAGGCAGTCTGCCCAAAACCTAAAAACAAGATAGGAGGGACTCATATTTTTAGTTGATGTTTTTCTATTGATATTTTTAGAAACGGGATCTGAACTTTGTTAATAAACAGGAATAAGATATTACACTGTATGTGATCACAGAAATTGATATACTTGACTGTATGAAGACTGGCATCTAAAATATTTAGGTTTTCTAAGCCTTTGAAAAACACAATGTTTAATCTAAATTGAGAGTGAAATAAGAGATACGTTCTTTGTCATACACATTCACGGGAGCCAATGTACCGCGTGTGTGTGTTTGTGTGTGTGTGTGTGCGTGTGTTTGTGTGTGTGTGAGTGAGAGGATACCCCATCTTTTATTCTGAGCTGAACTGGCAGTGTGTTTTGAAATGTTATCCCTCACACCCCAGCATGCACATGGACTGCTCCACATGCCAGCTCATCACCAGGCCTGCAGAGTGAGCGTGTTTGTTGAGCATGTGTGTGTGTGTGTGTGTGTGTGTGTGTGTGTGTGTGTGTGTGTGTGTGTGTGTGTGTGGCTGGGTGCACGCTGAGGTTTGGGTGTTCCTTGATTACCCTGTAGTCTATGAAGGTATAAGGTTAACTACCAGTGCAGCATGGGCTGAAAGACTACCCAGGAAGGTGCATCATCATCATCAAAACTGAGCTGATGACTTCATGATGACAGTAATATGAAATACCAACTTTGTACTTTGATCCGTCCTGATCTGTTTCTGTGCTCTCCTCCAAGTCCGTTGCTGAATGTAATTTAAAAAAACAAAACAAAACAAAACATCTTTGTTCATCAGCACATTCTCTCACAAATGGTCTGGTGGGAATGTTGTCAGGAGATGGAGAAACACAGGTTTGTGGGAACTACAGTGGACATTTTGGTTAATAATTTTAAGGAATGCCTTTGTTTTCTCTTCCAAATAAGTTTTGCTGGACTGAGGGTTTGTTTATGATCATCATGGCACTTATATTTTGCCCTGTCACACTTTTTTCGTTTTTGTACCTCACTTCCAGATATCATGGTAAATACAACTTTATTCTTACCAACGAGCACTGAACCATGAAAATTTGAATCAAGGATAATTCCAGTTAATAAATACAAAGCAAAACAATTATTGTTCCAGAGTATTTCCAAGCTTCTGATAATATGCTTGTCTCTGCTTTTAGATTCTGTTCCAAAATGCTTAACTAGACTGACAGAATTTACTGTCAGGAGAAAGAGGAAACAAGCCATTAAAGTTCAAGCACCAACTGACCGTGGATTTATTATCGAAGAAGGAAAAGGAAAGATTGAGTATTTTACTAACGTCACAATTTGTTACTACATTTCCTCCCATTAAGCAATGACTGTGTTTTTTGGTGTACATATACAGAATGTGAATCAAGTGTGTGCCCATCTGCATGTGTGTTTCCCTGAACAGCCATACAGAGTTCCACCTCTAAAACAAATAGAGCAGAAGGTCACAGTTAAATATGGGCCAAGAGAGACACCACAAAGAAGAAGAGAGAGAGAAATGTCAAATAAACTTGTTGGCCTCCAACATCTTGTTTATCTATCAGAGTTTACTGGTGACTCACTCTGAATATATTTTTTGTTGCTTGCATGTGTATGTGTTTGCATCTGTGTGTATACATATGCGTAAGCACAAACTCACGTTTGCTTGTGCGACACGTGTACATTTGTACGTACATTTAGAGCATTTGGTTATTTTGATGCCTTTTTGTGTATGTTGTCAGTGGGTGTCCCCAAATGGAAGTGTTACGAAGTGTACACGTGCAACATATCTGTGGTTAACCTGGGGTGGCCTATCTGCCACTGCTGGTATATGTTTCAAAGTGTATGTTTAGTTTTGTTTTCTTGCCTCAGCTACTGCTGCTGCCTGACATGTGGTTAAAAAAGACTGTGTTACTGTTGCATCTTGGCCTAAGGAGAATGACGTCGTCACTTAGACTTTCAAAATCCGTCTGGATGATCGATATCTCTCTTATTTGTTAAATCTTATTAAATGTCAGTTTATTTCTTTTTTTTTGACTATTCCACTATTTTACGTTGAGATGTACCTTTATATATGTATTTATATATTTATGATCATATTTCATTTATATTTTATTACACACCATGAACACAACGTTCATATGTCAACCGAAAGGAGTCCCCGTACTAACCTATACTCTTCAAGGCGAAATGGGCTTATTCTATACCAGTGGTTCCCAACCTGTTTGGCTTGTAACCTCTAAAACTTAAAGCAGCATCTATTTGCTTCTCATCATTATAATCACCTCAGCCAAAGAACGATACCCCCAGTACTGCTTTATGTTGATAGGTTTTTCTATTGTTTTCTTTTTATTTAGGTGAGGGTAGTCTAAATAACAGAGACACCTCTACGTATAATATTATACAGTTCGACATGAGCACAAACTGCACCCTCCAAAATGATCATACAGTTAAATCATTACCTTATTAAAAGTCTCAACACGGCTTGATCATTATAACCTTCATGTAGGAGAATTCATTGCAGCACTGATGTGTGTGGGCGTTCTAAACAAACTGACGATTGATGTTTGATGTTTGCAGCACATTGGTTTGCCCCGTTCTACATATTTACATGTGTTGTGGTCATCCTAAGTGTACTGACTTTGGCTATTGTTTTGTCCGTCATACCTAGTGGATTTCACGATGATAACGATGATGTGGATGATTTTGAGGAAAATGTTGCACCGTGGGTTTTTGATTTTCTTCTCCTTATTTAGGTTCAATCGTAGATACATCACATTTTTCTACTACTTTTCCGCTCGATGTCTCCCATCTTTTAATTTACATTATAAAACATTTTCTTAAAGGTCAAGTGCTTCAGTGTACCAGAAATGTTTTGAGACACTTTGGGCCCATTGCTGATGTGCATGTGTTTCTGAGTGGCACAGAGTGACTGTGTTAACAAAGGGTGAATCATCCCACCCCTGGCTAGATGTCTCCCCACCAGGGACTATTGTAAATATTTGAGAGGAATTGTTGACATGAGGATAACACTCACTAATGGATATACAAGCCTGGACTCAGGAAAGCACTGTTAGGCCTGTGGGAGTGATGTAGAAAAGGATAGGTAGGAGATAGAGATTGGAAGGGAGATGGAGGGAAAAGGTGGAAATGTGGTAAAGGACAATGGGTGGACAAATAAAGAGGGGAGATGTAGAGGGGCAGGAGCGACATAAGTGAGGAGAAAAGTTGGGAGAAACGGATTGTTAGATGGAAAAAGAGGTGCCAAGGCAAATGTAAGCGGCAGAAACAACGATGGAAACTCTTACACTGAAGACTGAAGTTTGGCGCCCAGTGGTGCCTATTGTAAATCAAAAACAAGCTGAACAAACTTAAAACCATAATGAATACTGTAGTCTGCCCACCATAGGAAAATTTCAGGATCTAATATTCAACTACTTCCAAAAAAATATTAGAATAAGAATGGAATTAAATTTAAAACAAAATAAGATTTGTTCAGTTGTTTCTGTCTGATTTTCCGAAGTCGTTTTGACTGAGCGCCACAGTTTCATTTTGATGAGTGGAAAGGGAGAAGTGAATGGATAGTAGGCGGGAAGGGGAAACTTTCCTTTCCAGCACTGGTGTTTAGTTTGAGATTGTATCAATATTGATAAAGCTGTCTATAAAACTGATTTCAGGCAGATTACCTTTATTATTCTAAGAAGTTAATACCAACAGAAAGGAGGGGATTGCTGTTATCTAATACACAACTTAATACCAAGCCTGAAAAAATATTTCATGGATAAAAATACATTTTCTCATTCGTTTTGATTATGGTGTCAGAGATGTAGCAATGTTTGCACTTTGAAATGATAATGATTACAATGAGTTCTGTTAGCAAAAGAAAGGTCAGAGCAGAATTTCGTCTTGAGTTTAGCTTAAGCATAAACAAACTGTTTCCTCAGTACATTTTGATATTTTTTCTGGAACCAGCTTCTGAGAAATGTTAAGATGTACTGGAGTCGGGTTTCAGGGTGGATTCTTCAAAAGCACATCTGACAGCCTTATCATCTATTTCTGCTGCTGTCTACACACATGTCCACGCACTCCATGTTGGACCCCATCCATCCTGTCATTGTACCAGATAATACACAATACTTTGCTGAAGCAAAAAGGCTCTGGTCCTGTAGGATCAATTCAACAGTTCCTTTTCAGGGAGGGTTCAGGGAGTTCGGTGAGGCAGCAGCATTTGCTGAAAAGTGAAGGACAACCACTATGACATCCATGAGCTTCAATCTTTTTTGGATTTCCTCTAGAGAACCTGCAAAACTCAGTGTAAATCTCATTGGGTCACATATTTCATATACGTTACGGTTTCACACAAAGTCTTTTTCCATTGCACCAATTTTGTTACATTGGAGACGGAGAGGTTTTATCTGTCGAAATGTGTTGACCAAAATTACTTTCCAGGAAAGCTTTCCTGAGTCAGTAGAATACATTATTGAGAAGTGCTTATATTTGCTTACCGAGCCATCAACACAAGCCCTCCATGGACCTGAGCAGAGAGACTCAGCACTTATCAGGATGTCCTTTCTTCCAGTTTTCAAACTGAGTAAATATTTTAAAGAAATACCGGGCCAGACACTTGTTAAATGATGCTTAAATTTTACATAGAAATGCCTAGTTTCAGAAAATGCAAAAGAGTTTGGCGTTTTTAAGAGACACTTCATCAATAAAATCATTCCCTGGAGTTAACTGTTTCATGGGTCTTTCAGCAAAATAGATTCTGGTGGATGTTCTGCATATTGACATCCCATAACAATAATGTAGCCTTTGAGATTCAGGATAGCTTCTCCACGGCCAAACAGCAAAACAGAGCCATTATGTAGCTGGAAACTGGCACGGTGAGCACCCTTAAAAGAAGGGGGAAAAAAAAAACCTATGCAAAGCAGCATTCTTTTCTCCAAGACTAATACGCGTGACATTTGGAGAATGGTTCCTCTCTGTTCGGCATCTTCATTCTCTATGATGCTGTTTCTGTTATGGTCGGTTTGTGTTTTTTAATGTCACGGTGTAAAACTTGACTATAACCAGGCCTTAATAGAATATTTGGCTGCCAAGTCTATATTATACTTTTAAACACATTCTTTCTTGAAAGTTAATATCCATATGTTTCCATACAGTATTGTCCTGCACCATACAATCATACTCGTGTATATATCGGCTTTGTATTTGTTTTGATAGTCTTGCACTTTACCTGGTTGAACAAGTAAACATGTCATCCTTTTTACCTTTTCACCAATCAATAACAAGATACAGCATCCCTGTAAGTTTCATCAAAATCAGACCATTGGTCCAGCATGTTTGACCATTTTTTCACTTTTGTGTGTCAGGTCAGTCAGCGTGATGCTGGAAAAGAAGGTTGTCGAGCTTTGTGTCTTGGTCTATGGTTGTCACATTCATCAGTAAGATAACCAGTGGTCCTCAATCACTACAAATTAAAATTGGCCTATTAAAATTGGATTAAAACCATGCCATTTCTCAAAAAAAGGGGAAACACATACTATATATCCAATCAGAATTACTTCCAAACTAAGTTCAAAACAAGCATGTACTGGCTTTCTGTAACAAAGGAAAATACAATCATTATCCAATGCTCCAGCTATAAAGAGGGCATGTTAAGAATTCGGAATATGAGCAGTGCCAGGTTCCAGTCAAATAACCATCATGGCAAAGGGAAAACACAATTCAAGACATGGAATCTGACCAAGCCGTGAAGAATGTAGAAAAGTAAGACTGTAAAAAACATAGACAAAAAGTCTACAAGGAGAAGGAGAGGAATCCTCAGAGGAAGTCTATAAAGCGCTCTGCCCTGTTTCTACACCAACAAATCCATGCATATGTGGGTTTAGCAAAGTTTTGAAGAACTTGCATTTACTTAAAAGTTACTTAAAAGCATTTTTACCCACCTCAACACCCTAATCCCCACAGATTCAAATCCTGACACTCAAATTCTGACACTGTGGGCCCCCCTGAGACAAACTAAAGACAACTTCATATTCTCCGTTGCATATATGTAAACTGCATATTTGTTTACATTTGGGCAAATTAGCACAATATTAAAACTATGTTGAATCATCTATTAGTAGTTTCATTTTGCAATATTCATATGGATATACAAAAAAACTATCACTTGATTGTACTGATACTGTTAAAACTCAAATACATGATGATTCCGAGGCGAGTTCTTGGCTTATTAGCAGCATTCAAAGTGGATTAATGGACATTTGCAATGAGGTAATGATATTCTTTCACAATGAATATAAAAGTATGTTAATCTTGTCTGTTGAAATCTAACTGTCTAATGACTCTGAGATTTTTTTTGACGCAAATTGCAGCAATTGGAAGCTAAATGTTTTTAAAGTACCTTAAGTTCTTCCCTGACCTGTGAGTCACAGCCTCTGCTGCCCCTACAATTGGTGACCATGTTGATATTGATGAATGGACCAAATCAGCAGGCCAAACTATAATAACTAACTTTGTTTTGTTTCTAAGGGCACCTGTCCTTTTCACCTCGCTTTACCTCACATCTCCATGTTGTACCACATAACAGATACATCATTGAAAAGAGACCTTTATTTGATTGATTGAATCAATTTTGATTTTATAATAAAGGGAACTGTGAGACACCAAAATGCTTCACGCTCTATTTCCAGCAAACCGATGTCTCATTTTAAATGGGTAAAAAAACAACAACAACAAAAAAAACAAAACAGTTGCTTTTTCAGTTTCAAATAAATACACAAAAGTTCCTGTCCAAAAAAAACCCAAAAAACAACAAACTTTGGTGCATCATTTATTTCATTATGAAATTCATTATGTTATATGCCTTCTTGTTTTTATCATGCACCAAATTTGATTAAAATGTGATTTAGAGAGAGACAGGGATGAGTCAGTGTGTCACTTGCCGCCTTAATTGAATACAGGATATGAGCTGTTTCCCAACTTGTTGTCTGTGAGGTACCCATATCTAGTTAAGTTTGTGTGTGTGTGTGTGTGTGTGTGTGTGTGTGTGTGTGTGTGTGTGTGTGGGTGTGTGTGTGGGTGTGTGTGTGTGTGGGTGTGTGTGTATGTGTGTGTGCGTGCTCATGCATGCGCTACATTAAGTGTTCCAGGAATCAAAGTGAAATGAGAGGGAAAAAAAGCTCCAAAGGACCTTAACTATGCCCGGGAGGGCAAGCACACCCCATGTCCCCTCCATATGTAACACACACACATGCTCACACATACACATACACAGCAAAATAACCTGTAGCCTATAGGTGAACTCCAGAAAGAGAAGAGAAGAGAAGAGAAGAGAAGAGAAGAGAAGAGAAGAGAGGAGAAGAGAGGAGAGCTGCCAGTTTGCCCATAAAGCCTAACTGAAAAAGTGAATAAAACAAAATGACCCATGCAGAAAAGTAGAAGCCATTTTAACTTTCTGAGTAGACCTCCATCAAATATTTAACAGGCTCTACTATTATTTTTTATGTTTTTTGACTTTTTTCCCAACCAGTGATGAGATTAATGACAAACTTGCTTCACAGTAGTGATTCAAAAAACATTAATTTCCCCTGTACAAGTGCACCATTTGGCATTCTGGAGCACAGATACTTCAGGGTGATGGCCGAAAAACAAATGACGCATCCATCCAAATAAATAGATAATCAAATTTTAAAGGTGGACGACCTCCTTATGATATTGCTCAGAAGCAAAATTTTGTGCATATTAGGATGTTCCTGTTGCCTGAGCAATGATGTAGCAATACTTTAAAATTTGACGTGAGAATTTTTGCCTCTGTAATGAAATGATTCATTTGTTGTGTTGTCCTCCACATAGCATGCGTCAGTGGGTGACATGGAGTTCCTTGTAGTCTCATAAAATATGTCTCAAGGATTTTTTTTTTTGTGTTGTGTAGTCGCAAATATGTGTTTTAGTGTGCTTGTGTGCATATGCTTCTGTTTGTCGTTCATCCATGCCTGTGTGTGTGTGTGTGTGTGTGTGTATGTGTGTGTTTGTGTGTGTATGTGTGTGTGTGTCTGTCTGTCCTTTGGTCAAGGTAGGAGTGGATGAGTCATGCTGTGTACAGCTGTGGTCCAGATGAAGGAGGCCACCTGCTCCCTCCCTTTCCTTCATTTTCCTCTTACCTCCATCATTTACACATTCTCCCAGACATACAAACAACCTCCAATTAGACCAACCTTGACTCGCTCTACGCCGAGACTTTACACACGTGTATGCACACACGCTCTTGCCACCTCATTTTTAGCCGTGCTTTGTGTTTGTATGACACAGAAGAAGAGGGGGACAAGGTAGAAGAGAAGTAACGAGACATTTTATTTAGTTTATGGGAGGCACTATGTTTTATTTAGGTTTTGATCTGTGCCTCATTGTGTTTTTTGACAGAGAAGAATCCCAGAACCCCAGAAATGATACTGCCCACATTGAAATCCCAGACATAATTCTTTAGAAATCCTCAACACCACCCTGACTGACCCCATTGTGGTTTTTGGCAGAGCTGGTACTTAAATTTGTGATCCAAGTCATATTAGTACAAGCATGCCAAACAGTGGCTATCCAACTCGGCAAGACAGTTGTTTGATTCAACTGCCCGAAGAGACCTTATATTTCCAGCAAATCTGGAGTAAAAAAGCAAAGAGTAAAAAAAGGGACCTTTTTATTTATTTATTTTTTTTTAATAATGGATATCTCTGTGAATTTGTTATAGATTGAAGATATTGATTTGTTCTCAGTATTGTGAAATGTTTTTTTTTTCAATTTAAAGGACAATTTCAGCTGAATTTATAATAAACATATCCTTTGATAGCTACATAACATTTTTAATTTTTCAACATGAATGCATGTGTACAGTATTAATGTGTAAAAGTGACATTATTTCTACACTGCCACCTGTGTTACATTTGTGCTAACACACGTGCATTCTACCAAATCAAACCTTTACATGAATACTTTCTCAGTCAGGAGCGACTGAATGCTTGCGGTTTGTGTGTTTGTGTCTCATTCAGTCACGGTGGTCGTTGGTTGGACCACACTAGGTGTGTGTATGTTTCTGTGTGCGTGAGTTTGAGGAGATGTGATGTCTCGGTGTGCGTTGTACTTGCTTGTGTTTATGTGCGTGTGAGTGGTGTAGTGGAGGACCATATCAACCAGCCATATCAAATCTGGGGATAAATATCAGGCATCGCTTTGCCTAATTTCACCCACTCAACCAACCAATCAACCTGAGCTCAATCTCTGTCCTGATTGGTTGAGGGGTTGTGATCTGAATTCTTGTAGGTTATGCTAATTACCCAGCATGCTGTTTTACTTGTGTTATACCCTAGAATTGGTATAGATAGATCGGTTCTGATATAACTAGGAAAGCGGCGTGGTTTAAGTAAAAACGGCCCACTTTAACACAGGCATGTTCAAAGACCCACTTTGTAACTGTCTTCCCATCCCATCGTCTAAGTCATGCATTCCATCTGGGATAGTGTATCCTCTGAGAATGAAAGTAAATCAATCAGAAAGCTGTATATTGTACCATATTGCCATTACATTTACTCAGTTTCTCTGTTTAATCTTCAATGTAGTTTTAGCCTAATGATTTTCAGATTCCGATCAACCTTATATTTTGTAATGGTTCCTGCCAAGTAGGTGAAGCTGTCATGAATTTCCCCTATGAAATGATACAACCCCACATAAAAATTATCCATCATCAATTCCACCAACACCAATAGTATTCTTTGGATTATCTGCATAACTGTCTTCATTACTTTGATATATTCAATTAATTTAATAACTGAAAGGGATAAGTTATAGATCCTTGCTGAAAATTGCATATTTTTATCATAACATATATTTTTTCACAAGATATTTTGAAAGAAAAACTTAGAGAAACTCTAATTTTCAAAGATCAGTGAATATCATTGAAAAGTCATTGCATAATTCAAAAAAAAGAAGTTCTGGTCTTATACCTCTGCTGCTGTGAACACAAAGTTTTTTTATAAAAGCATATCAAAATGTCTGGTCTATAAACGGTATTTCTGTGTTTATCCCTGCTCTCCATTTCAGCCTCCATACATTCCAGTCAAATGAGGCCTCCCATTGGACCCAGTCAGTAATCAGCCCACTGGCAGGCTGCTGCTGTTCTGTAATAATATTCTAATAAGCAGTGACTGCTGCTTTGATGAAGGCCTGCTACTCCTACTACTGATCCACTGAACTTACTCCTACTTGGGTAATTAAATATAGCTGAAAACAAGGAAGTGGACCACCAGCTCTCCTTGTTTCTGCTTTTCCTCTGTCCCTCCCTCTCTTTCACTCATGTTTTTTCCATTCAGTCTTCCTCCTTCTCTAAATGTGCACTTTTATGTGCCTTTTCCTCATGCTTCACTGGTTTCTTGTTCTTTTTTGTATCGTCTCTTTTTTTTTCTTCCTCTCTCATCTCTTTAATTTCTCATTTGTTATTGTTTCTCAAGTTTGATAGAAGCCTAGTGCTGAACTGCTGCTCTGATCTCACTCCTACCCAGACAATTAAATCAAGAGAGGCAACAGTGGGAACATAGACCACCAGTGGGAGGATTGAGAGGCAGATTTTCATTTTTTTCTCTCCTTTTTTTTTTTTGCTTTCTTTCACAGTTTGTCTATGGATAACCATTTTCTATCATTTTCTCTTGAACACAGTCATTTTTCATGTTATCCTCTCTCTTTTGTCTGGTTCACTGTTTTACCCTCTGTCTCTGTCTGTCTGTCTCTTTCTCCCTTCCCCCTCACTCCCTTGATTGACTTGTGTGGGTGAAACAGGCCAATTTGTTCTCCTGGGGTCTAAAATTACCTGCCTGTCTGTTTGGATGTGGAGAAGCACAGATGATTTCTGTTCTACCATCAGTGACCACGGGTCATGTCGTTCAAATAAAATCAAAATCACAATTGTTTGTATACCTCTTTACACAAGGTTTTTCCCTGGGTCATTTCCAGAAATTATATCAAAGTTGTTTACATTAGCTTCTTGCCCCCAAGGACCAAAATGAAGGCTCAGTTGCACACTTAAGAACTGAAAGCATAGATGCCATAAAGAGAAATATTGAATTATACATTTTTTGCTCTACTGGAAGGGTCACTCTCTGTTTCAAAAAATCAGTGTATTTTTTGTAAATTATGTGCTTCCTGATTTGGAGGGATTTTGACAGCATTTCACAAGTCTACACTTTCACATGATTCCCGGTAAAATGGCAGTTAATGTATGTCCAAATTAAATGGAATAATTAGGTAGTGTATCGCTAATGGAGGGATTTGAAGTTCTCTAAAGGGGTCGTGGTTAACAGACCATGAGTCTCTCGATAATGGGCCCTTTTCACAGATGACATTATGATATGACACAGTAGGAAAAGTACAGGTGTAAATAATAAAATTAATGATCCATTTTGCTTCAGTTTCAGATTTTTGGTATCGTACATGGTGACTCACCTTTGCACATCATGGCTTGCTGGGCCACTTGAATAAAACAGAGCCAGCATTAATGTTATTAGTAGCACGTGTGCTTTTGCTGCTTTGACAAATCAAAATGTTGGCTGTAAAAAAGGCCTGCCACAGAAATACAGAATTGAAAAAAACCAAATGGCCCTCACTTGTGTTCTTAGATCAGGGGGAAGAGGGCAAAGGAGCGATCAATAAATTAATAGGATCCATACTTGAGACAGAGTAGCTGGATTCCCTAAATCAGATGCACAATCATGTACAGGATAGGTCCTCAAAAATATTTTATAGAAAAGGATATTGACAATAGAATATTCATACAACAATTGATGCAGGGATGCAGGATATGAAAATCATGGGAACAAAAAATGGTGCTAACCATTTAGTGTTTACAGAGACACTTTACCTCAGCAAAACTATGACACCACTTTAAAAACAAATGCCATTTTAATAAGTTTAATAGGAGTCTGATTGTTATAGTAGTCTCTCTGGTACTGTGATGATCAACTGTTACAAGTTGATTGATGGCTCTTCAGATATTGTCTCTTGTGTAAATGTTATCACTTCTACAGTGCAAGGTACCACAACCTTAAAACGACCTCATTTAGTGTACACCTGGCCCCTGTTGTTCTGCTGAGAGATGGTTTCAAGATCGCCGTAAATGTGACAGATGAAGTGCACCTCAGCGGAGTCTTAGGAAGGTGCAAGTGAGTACTTCTTGGTCTCATTCCTGGCAGTGTCTGGCCCTTGTTCAGCTCCTGTTTCACTGTTCTGTCAGCCCTCATACTGGGGGTCTGGAATTAAACAAAACAAAACAAACATAGTACAGATTCCACTGTGTATGTGTGGTTTTCAAACTTGGCTTTTTGGGGGTCATTTCGGCTATTCCTAGATGTAATTTTGCACGCGCAAACACTCACACATACAGATACTCAATATCCAGTTGAAATAACATTGCCCCCGTGTTCTAAGAGATGTATTAATATTGGCACTGTTCTCTCAGATTAGGAAAAAGACAGCAGATATTTCTAGACATTCTAATTTTACATTTTTGCATTAAAACTCAATGGGGCAGGTTTTTTTTCTAGCCTCCAAAGATCAACAGTTATTGTTTTTTGTGTGGTTTCTATAGCCAGGACTTTGTGGCTACATCTTCCAGTCTCCAGCGGGCCTGGCCTTTTGTGCTGATTCTTTGTGTGAGGAATACTTTTCCACCTCACTAGCTGCACCGCTCTCCTGTTTTCCCTGCTCATTCTTTGGATGGAGAGCGTGTTTTTTCTTTGTCAGTGTGAACATTATTTCATTTCTTCCCTGGTCTGTGGTGAGGTGGGGTGACCTGAAATTCAGTGGAACAAAACATGGCTGTGTGTGCTTGTGTTTTGCAAGTGCATGTATCTATTTGGGATATAAGTTGTTCATAAACTTAAGATTCCATTCAAACCTGGCATAAAAAAAAAAAATTAATCGATCTATAATAATCTGATGGAATTCAAAATTCATTTTATATAAGAGCAACAAACTGTGCGCTGGGATTGTATGTAAAATCTGATGCATGTCCTGTTGTCCATCAGGAAACTATGCTATTCACCTATTTGATGCAACAACGTGGAAGAACCTAGTTACCCTCCCTGGACAGATAATATAGATACCAAATGATCATCCACCGAATAATGTCCGGAAACATTTTCTATAAAAAAATTACATGTTGAAAAAAAAATGGATAAAGGGGAGGCTGCACGCTGCCGTTCTAAACTGCCTTATAGTAACATAACCACTACAATGTGGGGTTGTTGCTCACTGAGGCCGCAGAGGCACCATAAATGAAATGAAAATCAACTCTCTCTTTTGTTGTTGTTGTTGTTGTTGTTGTTTTCGTAGTAATCTGAAAAATATCTCTGAACGGTATAATTTGTTTGAACTTGATTATTTTATTTATTTATTTATTTATTTATTAATTAACAGCCCCTCTCTGTATGTGTACAACAGGAGAAGGGCCCTTTATTTCGAGTTTTAATTTTAAAACAGGTTGGTTGTTTTCTAATATATAAAATTCGTACATCTGATTTTCAAATGTAAATAATAGAACATTTCAGCTGAAAATCTAATCTTAAATATAAGTAAGTGCTGCTTTGTTTTTTTTTCGTTTTGTTTCGTTTCGTTTCGTTTTCCTTGGCTGGTGCACTAGGTTGCTCTAGGTTGAAAAGAAACCCAATATTGTTTTAGGTCCTCATGAGATGATAGAGCACTCACCAGGGTGATAAATCCATTCATTTTAAAACTTTTCAGACTTTAAAACTGAAAGGTTTAAACTCTAATACTAGGTAAAAAAGTAAATTAAGCTGTTGACATTAAAAATCAAATCTAGACACAATGACTTGCCAGATGATGATGCATTGTGTTGTGGCAAAAACTTAGAACATTTAATCGAAAAAAGAAATAACAATTTATACCCAAAATCCTTTGCATTTATAGGTGGAAATCTATAAATATAACAATGATGAGCCATAAGTGTGAGTCTGCGTGTGAGCGATAATGCGTCTGTGTATGCATCTGCGTGTGCATGTGTGTTTGTCGTCCCTCCTGACTCGGTTACATTTGGCTGTCTGGTCCCTGTTTTACTCCTCAAGCAAACACCTCCACACATTTCCCGTGAGGTCCCAACAAGTTTGGCTGCTAATACGGAGTTTATTAGTCCACAGAGCCGCTGCAAACTCAGATTCCTTCACAAGTGACTTGTTATTGTTTTTAAAGCTCTGTTTACTCTGAACAGCCCCTCAAAACCAGCCCCTCTCTGGGCTGCAACCCAAAAGCTTTATTAGCTAGATGAATGTTGGGTGGCCAAATTTGAAAGCATGACTGTGTGTGCTGAGTCTTTGTGTGCATGGAGAAAGTAACAGGGAGTTTATATATTTATGTGCTTGCCTGCTTGTGTGTATCATATGTGTGCATGTGTGTGTGTGTGTGTTTAGACCACTTTTTGACCAGCTGCTGTGGGTGTGGTTGACTTCACCTCTTAAAATGTCGGTGGGGAGGTGATTATTGCATTATATGTGAGGGTTTTTTTATTTGTTTGTTTGTTTTTTTTTTAAAGTCTGCAGCGTAAACAGGTATTTATCTCAGCCAGCCCTTTTCACCTGCTGACAGGTGCAATGCAGCACCGCTTTGGAAAAGTTACAGTTATTATTAGTGTTTTTGGTGTTATTCTCTGTAAAAACATTGAAAAACCTTTGTCTATCACAAGAACAGTTGGGTAGCAAATTCCAGTAATGCACCAGTTCCTATATGACCGTATCCACCGGACTCAATCACGTCGAAGATTTCGGTGCCTCATGCTGTGCCAGTTAAATGCCTCAGCTTTGACTTGAAATATTTTCCCTCTGGTTCTCTGAAATTGACGTCACAGGCAGGCAGACAGACCACCGCCCTGTGTCATTGCTAATTAACAAGTTAACATTACACTTGCTCTGATGGCAGCAGGTTAAACAGAGTTAAAATACCCAAAGCTGATCCAACTAAAATCTTGCTGTCAAAAGGATTCCAACAATGGGATGTGCAACAAATGTTTAAAAACAATTGCATGTAAAGGGGGGAATGCGTAAAATTTAGTTAAGCATTCTGCAATGAGCGGAATACCTTTGATTAAAGTGTTCAACTGCTTGCATGATCCCTTGCAGCTGGCAGTGGGGGAGTCCCTGGCCCCGGCGATGGGGAGACAATTATTGATCTCAACCCTGAAAATGAGGACACCATTGATTACATTAGCAGCCTTTCTTCAGCTTAGTAATGTAATGTTGATTGCAAATCTTGCATTTAGAAAGTACGAACAAACAATCAAATGAAAAAAAGAATCAACATAACTTAAGTTTATATTTTTGTCTCTCCAGCTATTTATTATACAAAAAGTGGAAGAGGAAGAGACCTACTTTTTGTTGAGATGAGGATCGTGGAGCTTAAGTATCTCTAAGTTTATGTATTCCTCATTCTTTTGTATTGCTTTTTAAAAAATATATTTTTTTTAAGTACAACCAGGGCGTTTACTGGGCTGTTAGCATTTTAATGACTTTTGATGGAGAGGGTGTAGCATTACTGCATCAGAAACTTTCTGTGATGGCCAAAATCCCAGAAAGCCATCTCTGAGAACAGTCATATCAAATCTTCTTCAGTATAGAACAATGATGTCACCAAGTCTTTTCTAGCAACTCCCCGACTTTTTTCACATCTCTCAGCTCCTCATTTACACATACAGCTTGGCTCGCTCTTTTCTGGATCTGTAGACCCGGTTACCTTTCAAAACACTTTTTCATGAATTCATATGGGAAGCTATAAAGGTGCCATTACTTGATTAATATTGTTGATGATATTAAACATTGAAGCAGGAACAGTTACCCTAAGATTGTAAATGATTCAGCCATGAGCAGCAGGGGACAAACCTACATTTTGATTGATATCAGTCACCACTAGAGTAATTACCACCTAACTTTCAACTTCAAGTACACAAAACCTAAAACAAGGATCTTTACAGCACCTTATTTTAGGCTGAGCTCTACATTCTCAGGTTTCCTTTCTCAAGCTGTTTGCCAGTTAAACATCAACACACTCAGCCTTGCTTGCCGAGGAGAAGACATCCCGTCTTCTCCATTTGAATAACGTGTCTACCCTGACACATTCCTGCTGTCTCACAGAGACGTTGAATTCTCCTGGGGGGCCAGTTTGAGAGTGAGCTCAGAGGACATTCTTACACAACCTTTATGGATGGATACAAACAGAGACGCTGAGAGAGATGGATGCGACTATGGGGATTAGGAGATAATACATTATACGGTGTTATCATGATCTCACCTGCAATATTATTCTTTCTTGACTCTTGACAAGAGGTATAACATGAGTCCTATGTTTTCTGGATCTCTGTCCTGTCTTTAAAGCTTTCTCATGATTTGAAGATGCAGTGATGCTTTTGATTTCAATCATAAGGAATTTAAAATTTAGCCATAGATTCACATATAGTGCATTAGTTACTTGACAGCTTCCTTAATTATTTGAATAACTTTTTTATACACAAAAATGCTTATTCAGGGCTTTAATCATCTCATAAAAAAACCCAAATGCCATAATGTGTATACAATAGAAGAATTTGATTGAATCTGAAAGATAATGAAATATTGACCCGCAACAACAGCACTGAGGGAAGTTTTGTTGGAACAAGGGCACTATCTTTGGTTCAGAGATGTCAACAAAACATGTGAAAAGACAAATGAAATAAAGGATGCAGAGTTAAGTTCAAACATAAAACATTCAGCCTTCAGTCCATCCTTAATTTCTCTGGATTCAGGTTTTGTGGGAGACATATTCCTCCTCACAGATATTATCACAATGATCTTCAAAATAAAACTTGACAATGCTGTTTAAAGTGTCTTTTCAGTTTAGAGACTGTCGAGAACGATTAAACTGGCATCGACCTGCTTTCCTCCAACAGCTCCTGAGGGATGAGACTATACACGGTAATGAATTCTTTTTTAATTTATTAATATTTCAGTGTCAAATATCTGTGTAACAGTAAAGCATTGTAGTGTTATCTATTAGCAGTTACATGTAGTTCTTGTTTTCTACTGTAGTAAGTAACTTCAGCTGTGCACGCCTTTGTTGCACTTCCTAACTCTTCCTCATCTCTCTCACCTCCCCTCCATCTTTCCACCTTCCTCTCACCCTCTAGTTCTCTCTCTCTCTCTCTCTCTCTCTCTCTCTCTCTCTCTCTCTCTCTCTGTGTCTCTCTCTGTTTAGTAGGTCAACATGTCCTGCCTCCTCTCCACATTAATTGTTGTCTGCTGTATCACGCAACCATTCACAGCTGGGACCCATTAGACCTGTGTCTGTTTGTTTGAGTGTGCATGTGCATGTGTGTGTGCGTGTGTGTGTGTGTGTGTGTGTGTGTGTGTGTGTGTGTGTGTGTGTGTGTGTGTGTGTGTGTGTGTGTGTGTGTGTGTGTGTGTGTGTGTGTGTGTGTGTGTGTGTTCAGCAGGCCAGGGTAATTCCCCCTCTGTCTTTGATGAGCAGGTTGGTCCAAAGCTCCAGGCTGAGTACTCTAAGATGCTTCACACTTCGTTGATAGGCCTGTGTTTGTAGTTTTCCATGCATTGCTTCTGTCTTTCATGTGTCATGTCCAAAGTGGACCTGCAAGACTGAGAACCTGAAGAAACACAAATGAATGGCTGCGTAGAGGCCTGTGGAACATGTATTTATAGTGTCAGATGCTTGTGAGATTTGTCTTCTTTCATCCACTTTTTGACCTTCTTCCATCTACACTGCATAATACATAAAAGGGGTATTGCCTTGCAAAAACTTCAATAGGTGGCCACACTAGTACATCTATTATCTAGTAATATTTTAGGTATTTGGTTAAGATGTCTACTTGTGTCGCTGTGAATAACAATGACCATGGTCCTCTCCAAGTCCTACCGAGAACAGGATCTAAATTGACCGAAGCTGAAACGAACACCAGAAATAAAATAATGATGAAAAGGTTAACACAGCCTGGCTGTTTTTCAGCCACGTCAATTGAATAATTCAGACAATAATCAGCAGATTAGGTAATGAATATAACTATTAGTTGAAGCCCTACAGTACATGTAACCCAGGGATAAACTCAGGTAGATGCATGTTGCCTGTGTAAAATTCAGGCCTCTAAAGAGACTTGTTCTAACATGAAAACATCACATTCAACTTGTTTGTTGCATTTTTATTTAATGATTTAAGTATTGCTCAAGTTATCAGATAGTTCTTTTGTCCTCTTGGGTCCAGTCAGAATTTAGCAGAGCCAGGACCAAAGCCATTTATATAAAACACAATTCAATAACAATGAACTTGAAAGTTAACCAAGGATCAAGTTCTCGTCAAGTCCTTGAGATTTCAAGGGGTCAGTTTTGTCCTGAACACACAAATTACAACATTGATAAGCCCATTTATTTTCCAAGCTATTTTGATACTATCTGAATGAAAGCGATATATGAATAAGTAGCTGGATATCATCCACATTTGATGTCATGATTTTGGAGCAGGTCAGTTTACACTTTGTGACTATACTTGATTTTCTTTTGCAATAACATTATTTATGTACCTTAAATACAAAAACAGCATTGCCAGAATTACACAATATTTTCACTGTCTCCAATTTTTTAAGGATCAAGTTTCGTTGCCAAACTCTCCCTTTAATTCCAGTCTTCGCACATGTACAGAGTGAGCCATTACTTGATATCAAATCTAAGGTTTCATTTTTATCATTTAAACACGCACAGGTGTACTTGGACAAACAGGAAAACAGATCCATGAGTTGCATCATCATCTCCAATATTCTTAGCTTCTATCCAATTAGCATGACACTGGCCAGCTGGTTCTTTACATTACCACTGTAATATTAAGCCAACAAACATAACTGTTTAACTGTTAGAGTCAACCGAACAGTGTTTGTGTTACTTGGTGCATTAGAGAGGATTTGGATTTCAAAGTTTAAAAATGATCCTTAATCAGGCACCTGGCCCTCATTTTTCACATGTGGATGAATGTGTCGTAAAGTAATGTTGGTCTTAGAGCTCTATGTTGAATAGCTACAGTTTAAAAGAGATGTTTGTGGTCTTTGCGTCAATGTTTAGTTGTATATTGCATCGATGTTCTGTCTTTCTCATGAAGCTTTTATCTGAGGTTCGAGTAGGAAAACAACAGTCAGCCTGCCTCACCTTGTCATCAGACTCCATCTGTTATCCAATGAGTTCACCAGGTTCTGTACGTAGGAATTCCAACCATCCAATGATCATCTCAGCCAAAAAATATTTAAACCTCCTTAGCTATGTTGTCTCTCTCCACTGCCATTGCAGTCTATGTTTCTTGCAACTTCTCCCTTCTACCACCACACGTTGTCAGGGCTCACTTGGGATCTCAGACTGGCTGATATTCATAGGGCTTAATCTCTAAAAATATTTTTTATTTTTTATTTCAATCAATGGGATCAATGCTAATGTCTTTGATAAATCAGATTTCTGCATTTGTGTGACTTTGTATCTATCGTGATTGAACTTTTTATTTTCCTCAATTGCCGAACCAGATCTGAGACACACAACTTTGGTCAGCTAAGAGAAGGTGTAAGTGAAAGATTTGTATCGGTGTGCCAGGCCCACACAGTGCTTTATATACTTTTAACATCTGGGCTTGTGGGAAAAGCTGCGATAACTGCTGCCTATTTGGTTTGAGTACAAATTAACCTATTACCCATACCTTAAACTGTGCTTCTCTCTATCAACTTTTACAATTTTTTAATGGAAAGATGTTAAATTGTGACATTTGATTCGTTGAAATATAGCCTGTGAAGAGTTTGCAGAACCCGAAAGGCATAAATAATTAAATAAATAAAATGGACCTACCTCTAACTATTAGTCAGATCCTATGCCAAATATTCAGTGGTCTATCAACCTTGAGAACTGGATAGGACTCAAATTTCAACACTGATTCCAAACTGTGGCATTCCTTACAGCAGTGTATAGAGCAATCATGCTAGAGTACATAGACAGTCAATGTGGGATTTATTCATTACTCCTATTTTCAGCTTTGCTTCCATTCTGCTAGGACAACTTTTAGCTTGTGTTTAAACATGAATTAGGAGCAAGACCACATCACAACCCTGCGGGGAGTTTCGGTGTGTGGCAGTGTTTGGACCATTCCTTCACCCAGCCTTGTTTAATTATAGGTCAAAGACACCTCAAGGTTTGTGGCCACATACATGTAACAATCTAAAGGGGGGAAACTCCCCGGAGGGTACCTCCCGCATCGTTAATAACATGATCCTACAGTTTTCCTCTGGTTGTCCTTGTGCATCGACTTATGGATCACTGCGATCCATAAATAGTTTTGCAGCGTGTTTTGTTAAAGCACTCCAAAAGATCTTGGGGTGGGAAACACTTATATAAACTGATTTAACAGACAATTTTCTGTCCAGTTTGTGGAGCGATGATATGAAACAGACTTTAACATTCACATTTTATGCAGCATCATGCAGCAGAGACCGCAGCAGATATCGGGATTGTGACACATCACACAAAGGAATTTCACAATCATTTCTGAGAAATGACCAAAGAATCGTTACCAAATGAGAGCCCACCGTGACATCACCCACTGATTTGTAAACCACCATTTTGAAGCTCTGAGTATGACATTTTGGCGGTTGCCATCTTGGTTTTTCAGAGCCAGAAGTAACCATATTCTGACAAGAGGGTGGATATGACTGAGAACCTGACTGCACCAGGTTGTCGGCTGCACCGTGCTAAGTCGCTGACAAAGTCAACTTCCATAACTCAAGGTAAGCTGTTTAAGTAATCTTAGCAGCTAAATGTATAAAAGTCCACATTCAGCAAATATTACATGTATGAGGAGTAACCTTGTAGTTTTATTATAGCCGGAGTAAGCATGGGTGTAAACTAATCACCGACTATGAATAAAGGTTTAACATATCAAAACATGTTTTAAAATGGGTTCTGCAAACCTAAGGTTATCGAATCTAACATTACTGTGTACTGGGATTGATCATAGCATGTGCACCCACCCAATGCCACTGAAGTGAGTAGTGAGTTTTCTAATTAATGTAAAAAACCCCAGATAAAAAGAACAACTAAGCCAGGGGGAATAATGTATTTTCAGATAACTGTGTGGAGCTAATCTAGTAAGAGGGCTGTTTTTTTTTTTATTTTTTCCTCTATAGCCTAGAGTATGAAACATTTCTCAAGATAACAATGTTTGTTCCATCCAGCCACGGTCTGGATCCAAGGATCCAACAGTGAAATGTCCATGTGTGTTTGCTGTTGAAGTCTTTTTTTTTTAGCCGTGGTGCACATTCCCCTCAGTGTCATGCCTTATGTGATGAGTGTTATTTTTGTAATTATATATATATATATATATTTTTTTTTTTTTTTTCGTTTCTTTTTTAATTTAACACTCGTGGCCATAATACTGTTAGGTCCTACCAGCTGTGCTCTCCCTCATTCCCCACACCCTCTCCTATTCCCTTTCCACTCTTGTTCACTTAACACCCCAGTCTTACAACCCCTCTGTCTTTGAAACTCTCTGCCCCATGTTGGATGTAGCTGTAACAAACTGTAAATAGTTTTAAACCAGTGAGTTCGCAGTTTATATAGCTCATAGTTCTTGATTATTATGGTTAATATCAGTGTGCTTGCCCAAGAGCCTCACTTATTTAGAGAGAGCTTGTTACTGGGGCAAATATGGTGCCTTTTTTCATAGTGACCTAATTGAGGTAAGAAATTGTTAACATGAATAGACTTCAGAAGGGCCTCTTCCCCTGAGCTGTGAGCCCGCTACATATAAACTGTCTCAACAAAGGCCTCATGATGAATAATGACTCCTGGACTTTTTGCACCTTACCTCCATTACTTGTGGCCTGCTGCAATAGCTTTTGAACTATGCATTACAGACAGCCTTTGGACTGGTGCAGTATGGTCACTTTATGAGTAGAGTCCAAAGCCTGGGAAAAGGTATAAAAGCTGCCTTCACAATTAGAGTGTACAGACTGCTGCAAAAAGCGCTGTGAGCTATATATGGTGTATTATTTTAATGTTGCAGTTTCCCATTTCTACTATTTCAAGTGTGACTTATACCTGTTACTAAAAATTATATTACACTCGAGGTTAGACTAACACCTTTTAATAACGCAAATTATTTGCATCATAGAAGAAAACATTGATTGAGTTTTTGTCAGAATTTGTAATAAATTTCAAGGATATTTTTGTTAGCTTTAAACAAAAAAGTAAATAATAGGAATGTTTATTAAATGTTGAACACTCTTGCTCTTGAACACTGACAATGAAGGATCAAAAGACAGATAGTAGAGTTTATGGTATATTGTTAATTTGATTTAATTAAAAAAAAAGGCAGGAGTGGTCTGGAATTGAAAATGCAGTTAGTAAATAGACTGCACTTAAGTAGCGCTTTTCTTGTTTTATCAACCAATCAAAGCGCTTTCACACTACTGCCACACTCACCCATTCACACACATTCATACAACACTATTCCACACATACATTCACACACTTGCCCAAGGACACTTCAACACACGGACTGGACGAGCCAGAGATTAAACCTCCAACCTTTTGGTGTGTGGATGACCTGCTTTACCTCCTCGGACACGTTTACCTGTTATATCATGATAGGTTTTTTTGTGATTCAGTATAACAAAAAACTAATATCATTTCTTGCAAAGGCACTTTAAACACATTTTTTTTCAATTACAATAACAGTAGTTATGAATAAAACTAATGAACATTAGCTTGGATGTCTCCATCAAATGAAAAATGTACATGTAAGCCTTTGAGAACTAAGGATGCTGTCCATGCATTCTTCATTTTCTAGTGATTTACATAGAGATTGGGGCAGGAATATCTGCTTCAGTTGAGGATTATCGTGCATGACCTAACAGCAATAACTGAACAAACTCCTACATTGCAAATACTTCTCTACATTGAACACACTTAACTTTTATGCAAATTTTCTAAAATCAAGCAAGGATTTCTAAAAAGAGATTGAGCCTTGTGTATGACTCATCTTTAAAAAGTCTTCTACACTAACAGAAGGTCCTCATGCTAAATATCAGAAAAACAGTAGATTGTACTTTCCATTGTACTTTCTGAAAGAGTTGTATTAACTTCACATTTAGATGAGGGAATTTTTGAGCAAAAACTTATTACAAGCCAAGGAACATAACACAACAGTCTGTGGAAAATGTCTACTCCACCGACAAATATTGAGAAATAACAGTAATTACAATGCAACTGAATCAAAACAATATGCGCAGCTCAAGTTCCCTGGTGACAGACCCTCTTGGCCTTGTCCAAACGAGTGATCTGTCAATCACTCCAGACCAGCTCCAGACAAGGCATGTCAATCACACAAGGCACACCCACAAACATACCTCTCTTCATGGCTTTTGGGGACCACAAGGACACTGATGTGAGGGAGTTGATCTAGCTGATGACAGCATAATTACTTGTGGAAGAAACCGATTGATTTAGTATTTCTTAAAAAACATGTTGACGCTTTTTCAATGGGAGTCTATTGGAGCAGCCCTCAGTGATAATGCACTTTAATTCACTTTCACATTGGCCTGACTTTCCTGTTATGGAGTCTATGTCCATTTTCATATGCAGTCTATGATAATTACCATCTTCAGTGTTTTCCTAAACCAGGAAAAATATGTCTACTGTGCGTCCGGATACGTAGATTGATATGTACCCCGACAGAGAGACACATTTACATTTAATGTTGCTTTCAAAATGTAGTCCTGGTCTTGGCGCACTGCAGGACGCCATCCTGGGAAAGTCTGGGGTTCATCTGGGCCTCCTACAGGCCAGAAGGTGTCATAACGTAACAGGGAAGCATATAGATATCTGGTTCCTTCCGGGGACCCTGGGCTGCAGCAGTAGCATTACTTATATCCAAAAAGGATTGCAGCCTTAATTTGGTTAGTCATCACAAGACATAAGTTGTAGTGCTATTGTTGGATTGGTAATTAACACAACATTCTTTTTAGCATGTTGTGAAAAGTTTGCCGCACTTAACAAATACATACTCAAGCCAATTTTCCTCCTCAGTCCATCTCTACTCTCCCTGAGGTCCTTCATCCCCTTCTTTTGAAGTCTGTTCGCAGTCCCTGACTCTTTTTAATCATGTGAAGGACCTGAGTTTTAAAGCCAAGGTAAGATAAACTCTGCCTGTAGAACACATCTGGCTGGGAGAGCTCTGCTAATAAAACAACGGGAGAGAGAAAGGAGGAGAGAGAGCAAGTAAGATGTCAGGGCAAGGGCAGCTTCAGGCAGAGAAGGATGAGCAAGATAGTGAAGCAAAGAGAAAGGTATAGAGACAAGGAGCTTGAAGTAAAAAGGGCAAGAAAGCAGGGTGACAGATTGAAATTTAAACTGGAAAGAGAGTTTATACATGGAAATACCATAGTCTAGCTTCTGTGAGCATGGTATCAAGGCTGCATATTCTCCAAACAAAATAAATCAAGTTGGGAAAGGATATACAAATTCTAGAGCCACAGTACCAGTGGTTTTTATGATCAGTGTGAAATGGCCAGTGTGGTTAATTCGTGAGATAATTCTCAGTATCTTGATAAACTTCTCACAGTTAATCTTTCAGTCTCTATCCGTAGGAGAAAAAAAACCTTCATGTTCTCTGCTCTTACTACTTTTAATAGTCTGCAGAAGCAAATTCAATTTGCACAGCTGATGAATCTTGCCAAATGTAGTAGACTGAATAAACGGCACGCTTTTGACTATCTCCGTTTTTGGCTCTTTTTGGCCTTTTGGTATTGGGGGCCGTTTCAGTTTTGTATCGGCCATTGGCCGTTTTGTATTTTCTACTCTTTAACTTCTTGTGCTGCTATGTTGGCCATGTTTCCTTTCAAAAAGAGGTCTCAGACCTCAGTGAGTATTTAGTGGTTAAATACGGGTGAAATGAAATAAAAATAAAATGCGATGTATCAGAATTCATAACAAATGTTTTGTTTTGGGTTTTAAATTTTTTTTTTTTATTCCTATTCCTAATCCTATTGTAATTCTCAGTTCAGTGTGTTCTTGTATAGAAGGGTCACTGGGTGAAAAACACTGGAGGTTGGATGGACCAGGGGTAAGATACAGTTAGGGGTAAGTCTACATTATCAAAGAAACATGGAAGTGAGCACATTCGGGGGAAAACCTGTAGCAAACATTGTTTGGTGCATTGTTTGCGTGTGTGTGTGTGTGTGTGTGTGTGTGTATGAACAGCTCAATAATAATGTATGTCTTTAATGTAATGTCTTTATCTCATGTATTTTTTTGTAAACTTGCCAACAATTGTTTTGATATAAGCATATCAATAACTCTTTGTGCGTGTGTGACGTATAGCATCATGAAAACTCTGTAAAAAGCTGCTGTCATCAGTTCTGTTCGATCTTTTTCATGCAAGAAAAAGCACAACATCATAACATCCACCATATGGAGATTGTTACTATGGAAAGAAAAGCAAAAAAAGCTGCTTGTGAATGCAGGTCTTACAGACAGGACTCTGCAGGAGAAGACGGAGTACACACACACCACACACACACACGCGAAGGATATTGGACATTTACCAGGGAGAATCAGAGATAAGGAAATTGAAGAGTCTCTTTCCTCTGTCTCATTCAGCTTGTTTTCTATCTAAACAAACAGCCAGCAGCAGCACAGCATTTAGGAACCCTTTATGAAATAGTCTGACATCCTTTATGGGACACACACATGTGCAAACACACACACAAAAACACACACAAGCATTCGCAAGGTTAAAAAAAACTTGACTTTGACACACAAGCACAACAGAGGTTAGCTAATTCCAGCAAAATAACACTTCCCGCCAAATTCAGCAGCTGCAAACTAATAACACTTTGAACTGCTGGAGGTCTCCAGCAGATGCCACCAGAGTCAATGTAGGTTACAATCTATCTCACATCTGGATCTGTATGTGACCTAAGGGGATAGACAAAGAATGCCAGTCTAAACCACGACTGTCCTCACGCAGACTCTGTGCCATAGTGATCAAACGGTGGCGTTGTTAGATGAAGGAGAGACAAAACACATGCATGCACACATACTGTAGATGCTCACAGATGGACTTGCAGCTCAGGCGCTTTTACAGCACATAGAAATGCCTTGTGGCACACACTTGCATATATAACCCACACAGAGTCTGGGCACAGTGCTGTGAGTGGCATTGTGGTCGCCGGTCCTAGTCTTGTTCTGCCATACCCACTGTTCTCTCTGCAGTGAAAAAGACTGTGAGGCGGGCTGCATTAGACTCAGGCCACAAAGTCTCCAGCGACCTGCGGTTCCTATTAGCTGGCCATCATTTTTGACAGTCTAATAAAGCCACATCTTTTCAGGAAGGTCTTTTCCTTTTGTTTTCTCTCGTTTTTGAGCTTTAGTTTTAAAGTCAGTGTCTGGTGCTATTGTCCACAGTGTCTAGAAAAATATGAGCAAGAATGTACTGTGGAATGGTTTGTCTTTAGTTTGATTTGTTAAAGCTGTAGCAGTGAGGATTTGTTTGTCTATGTGTGAACCGGGGTTCCAGACTGTGGGGACAGACTTGGGGCACAAGCCAGCCAGGGTCTGGTAAGGACACAATATAGCTACTGTAGCAGCAAGCACACTAACCTACAAGGGAAAATACGTAGAATGATTTGCTACTCTTATGTACAAGTCAATTTCTTGCTATTGCTATCAAAAAGGAAATTATTAAGATCAAATATAAGTAGTTTGTGTAGGTGAGGAACAATTTAAGAAAAGAATCCACCATCAAAAAATTTTAATGTTAATACAATTATAATATTGCATTTCAATTTCTTGACACAAGCCAGTATGGCAGTATGGCAATCAGCAACTTCTGACAATCTTGTAATAGAAAAAAATCAACTCATTACTAAAATTACATTAAGCTTTCACACATGACTCTGATTAGGATTTTAAACTGTGTGATTAATGGCAAACGATTAAATCTCGTATAACCCTAGGGTCTTGAAAAGCATTATATACTAAATAGTTAAATGCAATAAATGTGTTTCGGGCAGTCATCATTGCTATTATCTCTACTCCCCCTGTATGATGGCTGGAATTGAGGACATGGGGCCAGAAGCTGTTTATGGCTTTCATATGAAGCCAACATGTGTTTCACATTTGCCAAGAGGATTTTTTTTTTTTTTTTACTGTAATATGTACACTCACAGGGTGCACTTACCATTGAGACATCATCACACACTGCCTCAACTGCACAGTTATCATTTGTTAGCAAAACTAAAATTAGGAGATGAAAACAAAAGCCGGTTAAATTTGCTGCACTCTATTATTTTTCTCTATTTTGTGTTGCTGCAATATAAATGGATTACACGGTTTTCTTTAGTAATGAATTAGTGCAGAACAAATTTTGATACATGCAAAGTAAAATCTAAACTGTAACTGAAAATTTACAATACAGTGGGTGGCTCATCGGTAAGAAGAGGGCTGTAGTATGTTTATAATTCACCTAGTAAATTTATTTGGCTGCTTTTGATTACAATTTGACTATCATTTCAGTATAAACAAATCTGGTTTGGGATCCCAAAACAGCCAAAACATTCTTTCCTCATGATTTACTGATTTGGATGCTTACAAAGGCACTGTGAGTGCCCCTGTTCCTCTAAGCATCTATTATAATAGAGATCATTTGTAGAAGCAGCCCATCGCACTTGCAGAATATAACATCAATGGGACGTCTTCTACTGTGCTAAAAGGCAAAGAGCATCACTGAAAACCTCATCATTATTCCCTTGGGCTCTGTGGTGTTGGGACCACATGCATATACAGACATACATGTGTTTGTGTGTGTGTGTGTGTGTGTGTGTGTGTGTGTGTGTGTGTGTGTGTGTGTGTGTGTGTGTGTGTGTGTGTGTGGGTGTCTGCACATACCACAACCAAACCATCACAGGACTCATCTGCCTCATAATTACCCTTTGGTGAGGCCCAGCAGGAGCATGCTTGGTTGACTCGAAGTGGGCATTGATTTATTCTAAAGCAAAGAAGTGAGCACAAGAGGAAGGGAGAGAAATGGGTGAAATGACTTTGTCAGGTCCATGTCCTGTTCACCACGGGAGATTAACGGGCTTGCAACTTAACTTAAGGCTTAACCCAAGCCTTTTGGTCCCATGGTGAAACCAATCATATAATCATGGGCGACCGCGCAACTAATCTACTAATCCCAAGCAGGTTAGGTTGAGGTTGTCAGATCCGACCTTATTGAAAAACAAGGGGCATCTTTCCTAAGGGTTCCTTTGGCTTTAAATAACTAAATGGTTTCTGTCAGAAAATTCATTTGCTGAAAGGAAAATGTTGCTTGCAAATGACTGAGCACATCTCCAGCAGATACCATTCTGAAAAATATTGTGTATGGAAGTTATTTTTCAAAAGATCTATCCCCTTAATTCTGATGGTTATCTTAAAAGGTAACAAATCCAATTCAAGTACTCACTTTTTGAGTTTATTACAGAGACTAACCTACCTGGAGTAACATCAAAACACCTACCAATTAAAAATCGTATGATAGTGTATGGTTAATAAGGTATATTCAGAAATTTAGATTATTATGAAATGTCAGCTCACTTAGTTTACTACTATTTTTTTATAAATTAATTTGATAATTTTTGCCCTATATCACTGACAGAATATTCACTGCATATATTGCTTCTTGTTGTGTAAATAAAATAAAATCACCATTTTTCCATGGATAAAAATAACTTTTTCCCCCAGTCCATCAACTTCCATGTATTATCACCAGGGGTTTCATTCATAAGGAGACAGCACTGTGGGATTATGAATAACCAATATCTGTTTTTCGCTATTCTGGATGCTATTCCAAAGGACTACCAACCTGATCACTGTATGTCTACAACAGAGTATCTATTAACATTGACTCAAACCTGAAAAATGCAAAATTACCTATTCAACCTGACTTGACTGTAGAAGTTTATGATAACCTTCCTAAAATTCTGTTTGCAGGGGTTGTTGTGTGTTCGTTGTTGTTGTTGTCAGCTTGAAGCTGATGATTCTACGGGCTCCAGGATGTAGGCGGCACTATGCCATCGAAACCCCTGATGTGGTGCATCCACACAGACTCCTCTCAGTGCGAAACCTGCTTATTTCCACACAGTTTCAGACTATATCATACCAGGATATTTTTACATATCTGCTCTCTTTTACTACTGAGACATTCTGACCATCGGGCTGAATCTGAGATGGAGGGACACTTGGGCCCAACAGTCTGTAAAAATGACCATGTACTACTGTATGACAAGTTTTTAGACTTGTGGTACACGTCTCTCTCTCTCTCTCTCTCTCTCTCTCTCTCTCTCTCTTTTTTTTCCAATTTGTTGATTTTCTTGGCTTTTGTGTTGCGAAGTTGTCCAAGAGTCTCCGAGAATGAGCTCAATTGTAGCAACAGCCAGTGGAAGGTTAGCTCAAGACAGAATAAATGAGAACAAACTGAAAAAAGAAATCACTCACAGAAACATTAGTCAGTAATAGAGATTCCCAAGCACATGATGTAATAATGAACAGAATATGTGAAGGGAACCTAATACATTAAATTTCATATTTGGTCACCAGATGCCAGAATATTAACTGGAAAAGGGTTCAACAAGACCAGGAAACTTAATTGTAGTATGATTAATCCTGTTATACTGTTAACAAACTGACAATTACTGAATTGATGGTAGAGATAACGATTTCTAGCCTTTCTACTTTGAAAGGAAGTTTGTTGACTGATAATGACCCCGGTCTGCTCAAAAACAGAGAGAAAACTGTTGAAGATCAGGGGCCTCATTTATAACCGTTGCGTACACACAAAATGGGGCTTGAATGCATATGCATATGCATATGCATATATTTCTTCCCATAGAAAAATTTGGGATTTAGAAAAACAAAATTGATGAGAAAATGTGTGTATCTGTACAGAACCTCAGACCTATGCGTAGAAACCTTTTTGGAGAGGGGTCAGTTTTTCATGATGACCTTTCTACTGTAATTTCACTCAACATTTAATGAATAATCATGAAATACATTAAAGTTTATCACAGATAAATACAGTTATAATTGGTTTTTGTTTTTGTTTTTTTTTTATTGATGTGATTGATTTATTTGGCTATCTACATGTCTATAGCCTATATTTGTTAACAAATACCAAGAGGTGAGTTTCAGTATCCCTGTGCCTCCATCAGTCGGTCCATATTCTTGATGGTGTGCTTTAAAGTCAATTTTCCTGTTTATTGCATTAACAGCAGTCACCAGCCTCGAAAATGTTTTTTTTTTTTTTTTTTTGTAACATTGCCTGGATTCTCCAATAGCGGAACAATATAAATATTCATGAGTTTATGGTTCACTGTGGGACTGTTGGTCAGAATATGAGGCTCGCCAAAGTGCACACATTTTCAAGCTGATTGTGATTTATAAAATTAAATCTGTATGGAGGCATGTTTGCACACGGTTTTATAAATCTGATTATTTTTTGGCGTGCCCCTTCTCTGTCTTGTGTGGGTGTGTAAATTTTTGGTATGAGCTCTTTGTACAGTTTTATAAATGAGGCCCCAAAACAGCAGAAGCATTTGTTCAGATTGCTGAGGAAAGGTAGATGAAGAATGGCGAAAAATTTTGGACACAGAAAGAAAAAAAAAAAGCCTGAATGTCTGAGCCTGTGCAAGCAAATTTTGACGTGAAAATAGATGGACTAGAGACATGGTAGAGAGTACAGAATGTTTAAAAAAGCAACATACTTGACATATTCATTTACATTTGAAAGTTTTAAACTTCGTAAGACCAACTCCATTTAACGTTGAGTAAGCCAGCTCCAGCGTGGACACACACACACACACACACACACACACACACACACACACACACACACACACACACACACACACACACGGTCTCCGATCGCCCTAAAATCGCCCACTCCCACCACAACCCTCTTGTAGGCCGTCACCACAGCAATCTACCCACACCACCACAAAAAATCCCTCTCACTCCTTTAGCCACCTTACCTCCTGTTCAGTCTGTTCTTACTTTACTCACTCTCACCACACATAACACACCAACTCAGGCCACAACCCCTCATACTGCCAACACTCTGACCAAAAAAAATTGCATGGGTTGCTATAATTATCACAACTCCTTGTGTTATAAGAAAGAAATAAAGTCAAAACAAACAAGCTAGGAACTTTAAAACACTCACAGAACACATATTTCCACCAAGGCTGCAAAACCTTAGTTTTATGATATAAAAGGTTCAGAAGTTATTGATTTGGATCAGCTTCAAAGTACACTTTAAAATGTCTTTCGGGGAATGCAAAAATGCAAGACGCGATAATTGTTTAATATGAGAATGACTAAAGGCATTTATTTTGTTGCTCTCAGTTGTAAACACAAAAGATTGAGAGAAGTTTCAACCTTGCCAGTTTTCTCACCAGTCACTGCATGCAGTGCAGTAAATATTGTAGGTTTCGGTAAGATTAACAAATTGTTGGATGCAGCCCCCCTTTGGCAGCGTCAGAAAGATGTGGGGAGCTTAGGGGTTCAGATGCTGTTCCACCATCTGACAAACACTTCTGTTGATGCATCCTGGCTCAATTATAGTTCAGGGATTTTTGAATAAAACCTAGTTATTCCTAAATGATCACGTGCTTGTATTATCCCCACCCAAATCAATTTTCCCTTGGCCCATTATTTAATATTTGACCAAATACCATTTAAGTCTGTTTAGGAACTCTTTAAAAATATCCTCCTAAATAACAAATATTCTGAAAGCAACTTCTTTTGTTAAAAAGTTCAGCCATTAGAAAGAAAGTTTGAACCAATAAGGTGCACTGGATGCACTTTTTCTTGTTACTTTGGTACCTAGTACATGTTGCACATAATGAGGAACAGAGACAGCTCTACAAATACAGTGACCTTGTACAAGCTTGTCATTATCACTTTGTGAGTGTGTGGTAATTTTGGTTCACAGCAGTGACATCTAAATGCATTAAATCCATCCTACAAACACCTTCACATCAAGTTTGGAGGTCTGAGCAATTTAAAAAAAAAAGCCCTTGGGGAGAGGGATACTCTGATTTTGATGTCTTTGATAACACTTTTCTTCATGAACATCTGCATGAATCAATAGCAGATGTTAAAGGTATTCTCTATCATAACAGCTTCTAGTGCTTTGTATCAAACTCTGTACCCTGCAGTGTAAACATGACTTTCAACCAAATCCTCCTGATTTAAAATCAGCAAATGCCTCCAATGAAAAAAAAAGGTTGGCAGCCATACTGCCTTTAAATTAAACCAATATGATATTCATAAAAAAAACACACGACTCTCCAAAATCTGTCAGGTGTCAAATAATTAGTTTCTAATGTTAATACTACTTATGACTGTGATATGTTGCACTATTCTATCTCTCTTTTTCAAATGGGCCTGTTTCTTAAACACAAAATGAGTTATAAAAAAAAGTTTGTTTAGCTACAGGGAAAATAATAGCCCCTCTTGTTCATCTAATAAATTCATTTATTCATTTCAGCTAATTTAATTATGAAAAAACAAAACCGGGAAAGGGAATGGTTAATGTGGTTTTACTATGTACAGGCACCCAATAAATTAGTCTTTATTTGATCCCATGTCAGGCCCTAATACCCTGCATGTTGACTCTGCTGTCAGGCAGCCAGTGATCAAGGACTAATAGAGGCTTTCTGCTGCCATGGCCGCTTCCAGCGACCCTGGGTCTAAGGCTAAATCACGCCAGAGGAGTTAGATGGGAGAAGGCCAACAAAAACAACAAATATATTTTCATTTAAACTGCAGGCCTATTCCTCTGGAGAGTAGGGGGTTGGAGGAGTAAAGGTGAGGAAAGGAGAGGAGAGGTAAAGCAGAGCAGAGGAGAGAAAAGAGAAACAAAATGAATTAAGTGAGACTGATATGAGAGTTTTTTTTTTTTTTTAAAAATTCCTATTAAAGGGGAGAAGAGGACAGTAGACTAATTTTGGGATTTTGGTCCTTCTCTGGCACGGGCTCTGGAAAATGTTTCATAGATTTATCAAAGAATAGACTAAAACCTTATTTCAAAATACATGTTTACATTCTTGTTTCTATTCCCATGTAGCAATTGCATTAAAATGAAACACACACTGCTTGAGTGACTCACATTTTAGGACGCTTGTGTTAGGGGGATTTTTCCGAATATTTCTCTCTCCTGCAGACACATTTTAACTTTATCGGGGGTTGTTTTTCCTTTTTATTTCTGCCTTTCCCTCCCTCTCCTGACTCTCCTCACTCTTTCCGAATCGATAAACAGAGGCCTCACCTCAGTGCAGGCCAAGGCAAATGTTTGAGCCACCTGTTGCAGGAAACTTGAAGCCCTCAGGAGATGTGAAGATGGAGCTGGAGCTGAGGCTGCACTCCGGGTACAGGTCGCCTCTATACCAGGACAGAAAGGGAGATGGAAAACGCAGAGCTGTGTGTGTGCGCATGTTTGTGTGTGTGTGTGTGTGTGTGTGTGTGTGTGTGTGTGTGTGTGTGTGTGTGTGTGTGTGCGTGTGTGTGTGTGTGTGTGTGTGTGTGTGTGTGTGTGTTTGTGTGTGTGTGTGTGTGTGTGTTTGTGTTTGTGTGTGTGTGTGTGTATGTGTGTGTTTGTGTCAAGGGGAAGGCAGGGTGAACTACTTGATGTGACAGTGGTTACTGCCCCTCTGGAACACTGTGCTCCCACAACGCAGGCTGACTTGTGGTTCTTAGAGTCTACAAAAGCAGAGCAGGCGGCAGAGCCTTCATTTGTAAGCCCCCCCTTCATTATTGCTATTGCTATCATTATTTATATTATTATTATTACGATATATCTATATGGAACTTGCATTGTGCTTTGTACTCTTTCCTCTTGCTCTCTCCCCCTCCCTCCTTCTCCCTCAACCCAATCGATCGTGGCAGTGGGTTTCCCACCTGGAGTCCAGTTCTGCCAGGAGTTATTCTTGCCACTATCACCAATTGCTTGCTCATGGGGAATAGTGGGTCCTGTAATTAACATTGTAATGAATATGGTCTAAACCTGCTCTATACGAAAAGTGCCGTGAGGTATATTGTGTTATTATTTGGCACCATGTAGATAAAATTGACTTGACTTGACTTTACTCTGTGTTTGTGTGTGTGTAACACATTTTCAAATGAGGAGGACTGAGCCTTGTTTCTATATTTAAACTTCAGTGTGTTTAGTCTCACACTAACACCACACTCTACTAAGAATGCCCTAGGGGAAAAAGAAAACAAAATTGAACTTGTAAGCTTTTAACTCATTATTCTATCACAACCGCAGATAACTTCCTTTTCAACATTTTGACAAGATTTTAAA